>JAQBSW010005663.1:0-55412 GCA_029291075.1 Eudiplozoon nipponicum
GAAATATCTTCCTTCTAGTAAATATATTCTTTTCTGGGAAATATCTAATTGAATTTATTAGTTCGAAGGTTTTCTATGGAATCAAGTAATTAAATATAATAAATTATGTCTTCATGTCAGATTTCATGCTGATAAATGAACGTAGAGCAGATTTAGTGTGAACTTTGATGCATGTCAAATGTTCAATAAAATATTTTTCCCTAATGATCAATTGTATATGGTTTAATTTTAAATTCGTTTAGGCTTTTATGGGCTTAAATATTAGTTTGATGTTATCATTGAGTGTTTTACCGAACGACATGTGTTCATCGCTCCCTAACTAAAAACTTTGATTAAAGTAGTAAATTTAATATATCGCAAGGGTGCAGTAATAGACGACGGGTTGTAAAATTATTCTATAAATAAAGCGATTAAAATATTATTAACACAGTTTTTTCAGTAAATATACTTTACACACTCGCATGGGATTCTCCAACTTTAGCAACTATTCTGAAACGGCGTTATAATCTGCAGAAAATCTTGAAAGTTCACTGCTATTAGAATTGAAAAAATGTATGTGTGTAAGTGTGTGTGTGTGTGTGAGAGAGAGAGAGAGTATTCATGATTCTACTGTAATTTTGTGCCACGTAAGGGCTCTGCATAATTACCGATTTTCAAGATATACTTTTCACATTATCAAGTATGTTAATAACCTTACTATTTAGAAGAGGACCTTAAGTAAATTCATTTTGATTGCCGTTGTTAATTGGTCTAAGGTTTAAGTCCTCACTAATTGGCTTCCGGTACAAATCAGAGTTTATATAGAGAGGAAGTTGTCTAAAAATCATTCAGTCACTTCTTTTAGTTGATGGCGCGTTGGACCAACATTTAAGCAAACAGATAGTATCTACTGCACGATAAGATATAAACTTTTGTTCTATTCCATGTCGCACTAACTCAGTACGATTAACAGAATTTTTGGCCGATGCTTAGTATGTAATAATAACAAAAACTGTCAAGACGGGCTCCGAAAATTCACGCTATAATAACCAAAGAATTAGCAGAATGACATCCGGGATTTCTTTTTGAAACATTACAAATAATTTGGGCTCCCTGATATCATCACATTCAGAGAATTCTTCCTATTTCCAAAAACAATTGTATTTATTCTGATTTTTGCGGCTTCATTCAAAACGTTTTTTTAAATAAAGCGTAAACTTACTTCAATATTTCCTTCCGTTTATCAATTACACGTAAAACAAACATAAAATAACAGTTCAAAAGTACTATTCAAATCCAATTGATACATGAATATTAAGTCAATTAATTCAATCTCGTACGTGAAAAGCCCAGATAGCTTTTGATAATATTGATGGAATTTATCACAAAATAAAGTCGCTTTTTGGTGAACTCGACTGTGTAATTCGTAAAGTTGAAAGATTTTCACAAATGAATAATAAATCTTTGAAAATTAAAGAAGTATTTATGCTGTCTTTGAAACAAAATTTTAAAATTTATAAAGTGCACACCATAAAGATCATTTAAGGGGCCAAATGTCGCGATTCTGCTATTTTTTTATCAGAGTGATTAAACATATGACATTTAAGATGGATCGTTCCTTGGCAAGCTAACGAGAAGCCAAATACATCAACACATGCGACAGTTGTAATGTAATTTTTATTGTGCAAATTAATTAATAAAGCGAGTAGTATTCTTTGTCTGCCATTAACTGCTGGCTTCAATAACGAATTAATTTTTAATTACATTTATACCTTCGTAACCGAACAATTTTTCATGCGCGAATCATTGCAAAAATATTTTTGAAACTTCACCAATTTTTTAAATTTTATTTGAGTAAATCGCATTAGCTTTTCTGTTAGAACAATATTTACTAGACGCTAAACTGTGAAACAAATAGAGCCACTACAACATCGGAACGTTAGGCGTATTCGGTGTTTTTCGGTAAAGTATACATAGGTTATACAAATAATCTAATTAAATTAAGAATGTACGTTGTAAATATAGACCAATCAAGTAACGGTCGCGTAGAAAAACAACGTCAGTTAAATTTCCTGACTTCTTTTCAATTTCGATGTTCATTGCTAGAACAAGACGGCAAGCGGACTATGGAAGAGAATACTGAATTGAACAAATAATGGATTTAAAATCAGTGTTGTGACACTCATCATCAGAATACTCTCGTAAGTTTCACATGACTTGAATTCAGCCTGTTCAATTTCTAGGCAGTCACGATAATTTAAAAATATTAGGAAATTAAAATTTTTTGGCTAATTAATTTAAAATAATAACAATAATAGAGATTAGATAAATGAATTAAAAAATAAATGCATAAATATTGATTTATGGCCTAGATTTACAATTGAGAACTATCAAAACGGTTCCGAAGATTAAAACTGCGGGTTGCTTAAATCACAAAAAACCACAGGCTTGGGAGGATGATTTTTCGCGTATGTTGGTTGATTTCCTAGAATTAATGGAGTGTTTAAGTTATTCTAGCATCTCTTGCTTCGATTCAAAATATGAACTTTATACGAGATTGAGTTGATATTTCACTGTGCCCATTGATCGCACATATTTTCTTTGTGTTTCAACATATCCCGTTCGAGATCCATTATGGTTTACTTCACAATACAAAATATTTAGTAGAAAATGCTGATTGCACACTACTGCATGACACATTTAAATACAGATTCTTAGTAATGATAATGAATAATTGGTAAATTTGCTCGATTTAATGGATCTTTGTTTATTGCTATAGAGGTAAAAACATATATACGAATTATTTCAGATTTTCTTTTCTTTTAATGCTCAAATTGTTTATTATTAAATTAATCTTATTAACAGCCAGAAAAGCAAGATATCCTGAAGGGAAAAGATTATATGTTCAGAAAAAACATTAATTATACAGGTAATGAATATATTCAAGATATTAATTAAATATCGCCTTTGTGTACATTAGAATATAGTTTGACAATTCGTTTGACGGAAACTGAACACAAAATAGTTTGAAAGAAGAACTGAAACTTTGTGATAGCCTAAGTTGGCAGAAGGTGGAAGTTTAACATTTGAAACCTTAAGTTACCAAGTTAAATGAAAAACGGACTTGTAAGCACACTTAGTTTAGAACTGTACTCGAAATCAGCGGTATTTTTTAAACACTGATAGGCTTTTCTATTCAAGTATGTATTAGGTTTTGCGAACCTAGTAACAAATTAGTTCAGTTGTGACCAGAAGGATAAACCAAAGGCAGCATGAACGGAAAGTATAATCTCATGCACATTCGTTTCGTGCTTACTGGCGACTCATCAGTAGGAGCCGGTATTACGCCCTTTAACCACTATATATTTGGTAGAAGAATGTGGAATAATAGGACGGTACAATCTCCTAGACGAATGTGTAAACCTGTAATAGTGAAGCTAACATAATCTGAAGTCAACGACAATACGACTTCAATGCTAACTCACACTATATCCTTAGGGTCACAACTGAAATAATTTGTTACTAGGTTCGCAAAACCTAATACATACTTGCATATATATTAGCTCTTCGCAACAAACAGTATTTAACTGTAAAGGCTTTTCTATTGTTGCGAACGGGTTAGCAGGTCTCAAAACAGATCTGAACACTATCCTACCCTAGTCGAGTTTGCTATCCGATTATGTGTAGATAAATTCAAGTCTGGCTAAATTTGGCTAATTTAATAGAAAAATCTTTAGGTCTGCTTCTCCAACGGTGGCAAAATATGCAATTTACCTAATTGTGAGATATTGGAACTCATACGATTTATTTCATCAATTTTCATACATTTGGAAATTGAATTGAGAAATAAATGGTGTACTGGAACACATATATATTATAAAGCCGATAATCGCAACACAGCTATAAATATCCAGCCTCTTTACGTAGGAACTCACCTCGATTGCAATATTCGTTTTCTTTATTGTCATATTAAAAAAGCATCTGAAATTAAGTTGAATAAAGCACATGTTATGTAAGAAGAAACAGGAAGGAGGAAACGCATATGCTACTGCCCGCGCGCAAAAACAAACGCACGCACAATATCACCAGTATACGTTTAATTAATGTACAAACTTCGATTTTTATTTAGCTGAAGTATAAGGATGTAGCGGTGCGCAAATCTTGTCGTTTTTTCTTTGAAAAACACCTGCTAAACCACCTGTTTTAGAGTGTAAATCTTATAAAAAAATGCGTCCATCTTTATATTTTTTGATGTGGAGAACTGATATATATATATATATATATATATATATATATATATATATATATATATATATATATATATACAATTGTGTATTAGGTATTGTGTATCTAGTAATAAATTAGTTTTAGTGGGACAAGAACGACGTACTGATATCATTATGAGCAAAATATATAATCTCATGTATACGTACATTTCGTGGTTTCTGGCTATTCACTAATTGGAACCGGTGCTATACCCTAAACCGCCTAATTATTTGATGTGGCTGCTCTAATTCACATAATCAAGATTGCTCTGAACCGTTTCCACTCAGTGCAGCGTTGGCTGCGATAAGCTCTGGTCAATGGTATTCGCACAACGCGAGGCGATGTTTCCGACTCAGATATCATCAACAAAGTTGAAATTTTACCTAAAAGCCGGTGAGTGATTTAGAGCACAATCTAAATTCGAACAAGCTAAGAACTCGCAATTTTATATAAGCTAGAGCGTGCATAATAATAAATTAGTTCAAACAGAACCAAAAGGATATACTGAAGGTAGGAGCCGGTACTAGGCCCCTTGTTACTAGGTACGAAATAGCTAATTCTCGAATGCCCATATAATTCATCTCCGCAGCAAGCAATACATAACTAGTATAAATTTGTTTAAATCATTTCATAATTAAGGCGAAATGTGGTAATTGGTACAGATCGAGGTCGGAGTGCATAGGACATAGTACCGGCTCACACTGATGAGTCGCTTCTAAGCAAGAAACTAATGCGTACATAAAATTATGCCTTTCGTTCATAATGACTTTGGTTTATACTTCTGGCTCTATTTTATCTAATTTGTTACTAAGTAAGCGACACATAATACACCAATGTGTTCAGCCATTTCAAATATGTCCCACCGTTTGCAATCTGCTATAATAAAATACTGATCTTCCATTAAAAATAGAAATTAGAACACATAGATCTACATAACATATAATAAAAAAAGTTTCACCAATTCATTTAAAATCCGAGAAACGTTTTCAGACTGAACTTTCCGTAATCTGAATAACACTGTCATGCAAAAAATATGTGTACACTTGCAAATGCTCAATGGAGAGCACATGCAAGTATCTGAATTAAAAGAAAAGTTGTTCTTCCATCATTAAGTCAACTTCAAAAGAAACTGAAGGGCTCAAGCGAAAAACTTTTCCACCAAATTTCCCTTTTTGTTCAACAGAAAATTGATACCCTCCTAGTTGAGGGAAACAAAGTTGAAGCCGTTGAGCATATTCACATTTAAGTTTATTTTGCCTTCCGATAAACACCACCACTCATTGCGTATGTGCAATTAATCAGGTGATGTGCATTAGTAAATTTTCTATAAAATAACTTATTTATTTGAATAGCAATTAAATTAAATCTGATGAAGTTTTGGACCCTAAAATATTGGCTGCGGAGAAAGGCCATTTATCTGTCACTAACTGAGATGATTTCTTACATTCAAGACAGCACAGTACCTACATCAAATTCCATCGAAATATTGCTAAACATGACCTCTTTTATTGACATTTTGGATCATTAATTTAATTTTTTGTGGTATAAAAAAGCAGGAATTTAGTTTAGCGGAAGTTTGATTAAACAATTCATTCGAGACATTTTACATACAACCGATTTTTGCAGAGTAATCATTAATTATTCGAATATACGATCGTTTGGTAGTTTCAAATCATTACCCTAGTCAAAACTCCCAGCATGCGTCACGAATGAAGAATTCCTTGATTTATAACAGACATGCCAATCTCCTTATTTTAAAGCCGACATTAATTTCATGATAGAAGAGCATAATAAAATGCAGCAATATGGATATACATCCTGGGCGCAGGGAAGCCGGTGTTTAAATGAGAAGTTAAGGAACAATGAGAAGCCCGGCATAAGGTCAAAATTATATTAAGTGCTAAATTATGCGTAAAGTGAAGCTTCGAAATGTGGACAAATTTAGCGCTCTGGATTGTATAAATTGCACTCATTTTTGTGAGTCTTAAAAGGGAATAATAAAAAGCATAAACATTTTAAAATTAAACACCATATTCCATTGAATAAAAATATGAGACATAAAAGATCTACACCTGTGTTATGGTTACTGCTTATTTAGTTAAACCCTCATATCTAGATACTACTTCAACATGTGACCAACTACGGAACAAAATTCAAGTGCATGCTAAACAAATTAGGCTTAGAGATTAATTTGAAAATGTAGTCATATTTAAAATAATATCATTTGTGAAAATCGGCACGCAATACCACCAAAAATACGCATGCGTGTCTTCAAAAACCCACGCTAGAAATTTTCGTCAGGCTGAAACCGTTAGTTATGAAATTCCATCGGAACAGTCAAACAAGAAGGCGATTATCAGAAGATTTTTCACTTCGTGTGAATTGAAAATTAAAAATGCAATTGGGTTTTATCTCAACTGCTTACTTTTATTTCAAGTAAAGGGAACAAACTCGTGTGCAAAGTACGCAGTTCATGTCAAGTTGTGTTTGTTTTCGAACATTTTTTTAATCTGTCGCATGCATTAATGCATACAGTCACGCAAGAACATGAAAATTCTTTGCACACTTTTTCAGAATACGCAAATATCTCGGTACTTTCGTTTAGAAGAGTATAGGAGGCGTTATTTTATTACAAATTTACTTATCAAAAATATGATGTATAAGCAAAATTGTAAACATTTTGTATTAGCTAAAAAACATAATTTAAAATGTAGTGCTTGGATTATTTCGAAAATTGAGACACGCTTTTTAAGAAATTAAAGATATTAAATGTGAAAAATATGAATTTCCTACTTTCTCATTATTCTATGGCGAATGTTGAAATTATAAGAATTTGTACTTCCTAATTTTATTGTATCAAAATTTAAAATATGTCTTTTGACGAACCGTCACCAATATTTTTTGCCTTAAATAAATGTTTGTGTTGGAACTTGTCGATTTTTTAAGTTTTTTGTAAAAAATTTATATATATATATATATATATATATATATATATATATATATATATATATATATATATATATATTAGAACTCATCCTATTTATTATAAAATTAGTTTTGCATGTTATTATATTAATTGAGTCATTTAAGTATGTCTACTATTTAACTGTGCAACTGGTTCGCAGACATAATTCACAGTAGAGAGTTAATAAATATTCTAAATAATCTGAACACGTCTGTCGCTTAAATTATCATTCTGAATATTATATAAATATAATGCATATCTATGATATTTTTAAACTGAAAAAGGCAAAATTCAATTATATTTATTACAGGCTGAACAATTTCTTGATGTGCATTTTAATTAAAACAAATAAATAACTTAAAAATTCGAAATTATGTCTCACAAAGTGCATATATATCATAGGCTACGCTGTTTTTCTTCAGTTCATATGGAATAGTCAATACGATCGCGTAAAACATGAATATCTCAATATTAATGCAAAAGCGTGGGAGGATAAGTTAGTTTATTATTCGGAATTGCGGAAATCCAAGTACAATTCGGTGTGTGTTAACTAAAAATGTAAATATCACACACACACACACACACACACACACATATATATATATATATATATATATATATATATATATATATATATATATATATATATGCTAAAATATATTATTATTATTATTATTATTATTATTATTATTATTATTATTATTATTATTATTACTCGAAAAAATACCGATGCGTAGGCAAATTTGTGCGTCTAAAGAGGCATACATATAAATTACAAAAGTCGATTAGTATTACGCCGCTAAATTTGAGAGATTTACGAAATTGGAGTCTGCTGCCCAATACGATAATTATGCGTAGTAAACTAATTTACTATTGTTTGTTTTAATAGACGGGCGAAACTTAAATCAACACAAAACAACATAGTTTCACAATTTAATTATCTTATCAGATATGTTGATCTATTACAAACTCAACGCATAAAGTATCGTTTAATTATTCTGTCAATTATATTTTTTTTAAAAGAATGTTTGGCCACTATAAATAAGCACCAATTGTTTCATATCACCATAATTTTACAATATTGTATAAATAACTTTACTTACAGGAATTGCTGCTCTACGAAACCGCCTAGATATCATTTGATCAAGAGTTGGGTCCAACCTATCTGGGATAGTTTTGCGCAAATTATGTGCAATAAAATAGATTACTCATGTCAGCCTTCAATATTTAAATTTAAAATTAAAGCAAATTTTCAATTACTTTTTTTTGTGGCAGGTATTAATAAATGTAAGTTGGGAGACGAAATTACGACGTTCGTAAATAATATGTAGGATATTTAGTTATACAAACTTAGTCAAATACACTTATTGAAACTTTAGATGATGTCCTATATTTTTTCTCAACTGTTTACTACACCTTTCAACAAAAGTGAATTTTAATTTTTTCAGTGTATTTATTATTTTCATACTTGTTCCGATTAATTCAATTATTAGTGGGATATGTGTCAACTAGGATTGAAAGACACTAATTTTCTTGATTTCGGCATTCACCGATTTAAAAATGCTATAATTTACAGCTCTTCCAATTATGAGTGGGAGTGAGTAACAATTAGAATATTTAAGTAGAAATATATCAAAACGAGTGTTCATGGAAAACAGTCATAAATTTCCCTCTAAATCTGTGAGGCCTCGTTGTAATTGGAATAACTTATTTTAAATACCAAATAAAAATCGTAAAGTTATCGCTAGATTGCGTGTTTAAATCCATAAATTAAAATGACATAAGTATGGATTTATATATGTACATATATAAACGCACACACGATACATTGTTAAGTTTCCATTTCGCAACAAACTGATACCAAATGAGTTTTAAAGCAAGTAATAACAGCAAATATCGCATTCTGAAAAGAGTCAACTGCGGTATTATATCTTAGCATTTAAATATTAAAATTACATTTCACTTAACCACACATATTTTGTTTCGAAATTGAGGATATAAAAGACCAAAGATTACATTAATGATGTTATTCTAGGTCAAAACTCATCTTCATTCAGTTCTTCTTTATAAACGTGTGTTTTACATCATATTTATAATTCAAATTACTAATTATTTTACACTGTGAATAATTAAGTTGAGCATTCGTCAAAACGTAAATCTGGTTCGCAATCAAATCAACTCTGCATTAAGTAGCTAAGTTACCCACGTTCCTCATTCAAATTTAGATTGGGTCAAGGGCGTAATATCGCCTCCCTCTTATAAGTCAAAAGTAAGCACGAAACGAATGTGCACGAGATTATACTTTTCGTTCATGCTGCCTTCGGTTTATCCTTATGGTCACAACTGAACTAATTTGTTACTAGGTGCACAACAAATAATACACAATTGCACAAATATAAAAGTTCTCCGCCTCAATCAGTATCTAACTGTTATATATTTAATTATATGGTGCCATGATTACCACGAAATTTGAAAACTGATATCGATCAGGGCAAGTGTGTCTGGATTTCCTCGAGTAACATGTATTCAGATTTAGTTGGAACTCGTAATTTTAGTGAACTTTAGCATACTTTGAAATCCGATAGTGTTGGTACCATATATCTAATCGGGACCATAGGGTCAGTACGATGTACCATTTCGGTATCATAATTTTAGTATCGAGTACTGACCCAATAGCCATACTGTCGGCACCCTTTACAGAATCGTTATATATATTATATATAGTGAATTGGCTTTAAATTGGCATTGTCGAAAATTTTAAATGATGTTAGCTTCACTACTGCAGGTTTACAGATTAGTATAGGAGATGTTACAGTCCTATTTTCTCACACTCATCACCTAAATATATAGAGGGTAAAGGGCGTAATACCGGCTCCTACTGATGAGTCGCCAGTAAGCCCAAAACAAATGTGCACGAGCTTGAACGCACCACCTAATACAAAATTGCAAATATGTGTTAGTTCTCCGCCACAAACAGTAACAATTTATCCAAGTTGGTCGTCTAACTTTTCGCATAAATTTGGCAACATGTAGCAAATTATTATTCTGAAGAATCGTTCTAGATTAGACAAAAATAGCTTTTATATACAGGAAAACAATATTGAATAGAAAATCAATGATTCATTTAAAGTAATATAAGGAAGTATTAGAGTTCGTCTAAACAATTTATAGCGAAAATGACCAGGATAATGCGTTTTTTGCGGTTATATACTCAAGAATAAGCAAAATGATGGGCGTTTTGCCTTTATCATTTTGTTGTAATTCGAGCAGGCATAAATAAAATGACGCATAAATGTGTGATTCTACATTGTATATTATCAAGTACGCACAAAGCTGTATTGAAATGTGCAAGTTCTAAATTCTTGTAGCGACTACAGGAATCAACTTTTGCTTAATTCCAATTTAGTTGAGAAATATATTAATAAAATCTTTTGCAATTACTAACTCTCGCATGTCTGTTTTTCGTTCAAGTAGAGCCTGCTTTTTATTTTCTGTAGCGTGCCCTCGACAAAAGGTTTGAATTATATTAAGAAACTTTACGTAGAATTAATGTAAAACTAGTCTCAAGGCCTTAGATTTATTTATATTGTCCTCTTTATGATAGACAATTGATTAGCTTTAAATGTCAAAATTTTAGAAACATTGAAAGGTTGAAAATACGCTATCTATCTTCTCTAGTATGAGAATAACGAATACTAGGGACAGGTATATGCAGTATTGTGTGTTGACTTATTGCGCGTTCTGTGTTATCATTTTGTGACTATTAAGCAAGCTCTGAAGTTGATCATTCGAACGAAATGTCGTAACGCCAGAAAAGTGCAAAGAAGCTTCAATAGCATGTAAAGGAAAACAAACGCAATATTAAATGTTATTGACACCTGTGCTTTATTGATGCTAATTAAATTTTTAAAGGAATTTTGTACAGAAATAAAGTCTTATGCTTAGAAATTTTTATATAATCAAGGTAATATAAATCAAAAAATAAAATTTTAATGCAATAATAACTCGTTTACTGAAGCATAACTTTATTGTAAGGAAAGAATATACAGCACAGTTAAAAGCGGTTATTTGCTTCTCGTCAGAACTCGACTTGACTGTCCTATCTGATATTTTTATAAGGTTAGTTAAGTTAAATTAGATGCATAACTTATGCTGAAAAATATGGGAACATGCGAAATTATCTGCAATCACACATACACTAGCCCACATTCACCAGATTGTGCTCAAATCATGTTCGATCTTCTGGTTTTTAATTATTGATATTGCAAATAACAGCTGCGGGAAACACCTTTTCTTTTCCCCTTTTAAAATTCACTGTATTGGACAGCTATTGCATTTTTGTAAATGAATACTGGTGAACTGTTCGATTGCAAGGAGCTTATTCATATAAATCAGTGGGTTTTTGTTGCACAAATAAATGCCAGGTCTGTAATAACTATGTAGAAAATCGATGATTTTTAATTCTTCGAGTGGAAATTGCGATTAGTGCGTCCCTATTGACAAGTGTACTTACATATATCGTCTTATGGTTTGGTACGGTTTTATTGCTCTTTATCATTATCTATATATATAGGAAATAAAAATTAACAATAAATGATTGCGCAGGTGGTGGTAACATTTCTTTAAATCAAGTTTGCGAGGTTGAAGTAAACACCAATCCCATTTTATTTAACCAGTCGTCGAACAACATAACTGCGTTGCGGCTGGCGGTAGTTATGTTATATTGTTCGATGATTGGTTAAATAAAATGGGATTGGTGTTTAATTCAAGCTCGCAAACTTGATTTAAACAATTTTTTATACATGTTTGCATTGGGCATATCTGTTTCAAAATAAAGTTGTTTTGCGCAACTATATTCCTTGGCAGTGCAATTCTTTAGAACAGACTATTGTTTGGATAAATTGCGTATCAAATTTCGCTTTTGTACAATTTGGATATCGTTTTGGTAACTGATGTACTGTCCAGTCCATTTCTACTGGTATATTACATTTGGAATACCATCTTACTGTCTCAATAGCAATATATCAACGGGAGACTCGCTTGCATGTAAACAGAATATGGTGTTCCAAGGTATTAATAACTTAAAACATACCATTTGATCCTAAATCGTAATTTATGATTGTGAATGTGTCCTCAGCATAATTGCAAAAGGTTTAAATAAACGATTGTAGATTTCATTTTCCCAGATAGAACATGTAGACATCCGATTAAGGATTACTTAACGGACAGCCAATGGGAAATCTATGGATTTTCGTGAAATATTGAACGCGAAAAGTGAATCAAACGTCTTTAGTCTATTAATGAAGAAGTGTTTTTAGATTAACTGTGAAAAAGTTGGGTGATATCTGATGACAATTGATGAACAGAAGGAGGAAATAAATGGATTTGTCAAAATACATTCCCATCAATAGATTTATGCCATCGAACGAAATCAATTGGTTATACTTGACATTGTATGATTTTAATTTGGATACGAAATCAGGAATTTCGCTAGCAATTTTTTTGCATTTCAACTTTTACCGGCTGTAGGTTTATTTCCAGATTGCCTGAAAGTTTTTGCTGTGTATTGAAGTTTGATCCTTGCTAGTCAGTTTTCTGTCGGACTCTGATGATGATCATAAAAGGACTAAACGCGTAAGTACGCGTGACTAACGTTACTTTTGCTATTTTGTTCAACAACTGCTTAAATTCAATGTGATTGGTATTTAATTCAAGCTCGAAAACTTGATTTGAACAAGTGTAACCACCTCCCGCGCAATCAGTAATTGTTTAATTGTATTAACTTTATATATGTGGCGAAAGCTGCGAATGTCAGCATGAACAAAATGTGTTATCTACTTGACACATACTTTTCGAGCTTCTCGACGAGGCAAATTTTTAAATATTGCTAGATTATTTCCAGATAGAAATTGGAATAAGCCTAGAACAACTGTCTACTCCATTTAGATTAGGTTTCTTGTAAGAGATGCTTATAAAATTGTAAGAATATAGTATTTGTCTCGTGCGAACTTAATCCTTATGTTGACAGCACTATAGCACCCCAAATATTTTATGAATTGAATTATAAGCGAGCTTAAATTTGTGTTATAAAAATGGTAATATTGCTGGAAAAATTTGAGGATTTAGTAGGCAGAATTGATAGGAAGAGTTTTGCTTGACCAAGAACAACAACAAGTTAAGTTTTCTTTGCGTTTATTTAGAATAGAGAAGAGGGGTTTGCAGGAAACAAAAACGTATCCCAGTATTCCAGGTCAGAATGGCACAGTTATTACATTTACCGGTATAACATAAAGAAGTAGCATTATTTAAGATGTTCAAATAAAAAAGAATCATGTCGGGAGCATAGTCCACAAATAGTGAAGCATAAAATAGCCGCAACAGTAAAACTTTATTGTTATTGATCAATATTTTTGCCCGCAAACGATTATTTATTCTATACAGGAAGGCGAAATTTAATATTATGCACTGGATCTATTTGATATTGCGCAGAAATCACGCGTCCGATGCTGAATCAAAAGTAAGCGTAGGAAAATATCGAAATAGGCGTCTTGGACGACAAAATTTGAAAATGTGATCACGGAAGCAGAGTTAGTGTGTACAGAACTCTGAAAAGGATCTAGTCTTATTAGCTAATGAGAGCACCATTAACGCCAAGTTAGATTCAGTTTTAGTGAGCCTATAGGAGCCTGATAAGATGTCTATTAAGTCCATGCCTACTACTCCCTGTACCATGCTATCAGTCTCCTCAAATTTAAGATTAGCTTCTATGTAAATCACACTTAAACCTATATATTTAATTAATAAAGCAATAGGCAAAAGACTATGTTCTTATTGCGCAACACAGCAACCGAATGTTGGAAATGGAAAGAGATTAGACGTAAAAAACAGGATAATTAAATCACCTGTTCCTGAATCATCCCAACATGAATAAATGAAAATGGAAACTCGTTTATTGAGGATTATATTTTAAGGATAAAAATTTGTAAAACTGAACCGAGAACTGAAATGGCAAATAAAATTTACTAGAGAAAATCGCACCAAAGAGGTACAGAATACAGAAAACTCAAATTACACACAATTAAAAAGTATATACACCATAGAGTATTTAAATAAAGAAAGTTATAGAAATTAAACGAATGATTTTATTCTTAAAGATAATCGTTCCAATCAACCACGGTGGTTTAAAATAATTAATAATTGTTAGTTTAATTTTGTCGGAGGAAATATCCTCTTTTACAACTTTAACTTGATTTGGTTGCGCAATCTTGTATGATTTCGAAATTCGAATTTCATGTTCACACTTTGAGTAGATCCATATTATTTTCGCTCTCTTTCCCTAAGAGAGCGTTCTTAATTAATTTTTCCACTTTAAAATAGGCAATTATCTTCAACGCATTTTACGTGTTAATTGTAATAAATACGTGGGAAAGAAAAGAGTTGAAAGGTAATTTATTAATTAAATAAACGTTTTGGCTGTACGATATGGCACTTGTTTGGTCTTATTGGTTTGCTTATATTTATTATATATATGAAGGCTATATGACAGGATTTATTTATATATGTTAGTAGTATAAACTAAAATTTATATACTGTAGACAATGCAATTCATCAAGTAGAGTCGTCTATATTTGGCTCTCATTTAATATTTAACACATCGGATATAATATTCAAAAATATTTCAGAGAATTGTGCTACTAAAATGTAAAAGAACGTAAGTTGTCTATTATATATATCTCGTGAGTAAATTATTCTATTATATGCAAACCTATATATATATATATATATATATATATATATATATATATATATATATATATATATATATATATATATATATATTCGTATTTATCGCGGTGTGCATTTTATATTTATTTAGCCCAAGTATAGATTTAAAACAAAATTAAATTTTTTCAGCATCCTTCATTTTGTTAATGATTAATTGTTAAAATGTGTACTTTAAATTGATATTTACTTTACCACATTATCAACTTAAACATCATATTGATCGAAACGGACATGGTAAATTCATGTTCCACACGTGACCTTAATTCCAAACTTCATTTATTTTCACGCATGCGTACGCGGGCACTCTCTTTTCTCTGTCTCACTCTTCATCTGCGTTTATCACAGTGTACATTTATACACCTTTGCTTTATACAATAATAATCAATGTATTTCGGCTTATATTTAAAAGCTTTCCCGAATGATTTTACATCTCAATTTAAAAAAATTCTCTTTAATATAGTGAACTTAAATTGGAATTAGCAAATGTGTTTTAGGAATTGCGTACCTGTTAACAAATTAGTTCAAATTGAACCAGAAGGATAAACTAAAGTCAGCATGAACGAAATGTATAATCTCATATACACCTTAGTTTTCTACTTAAAAATAGCTCATTAGTAGGAGCTGGTACTACGCCTTATACTTACTATAAATTTTGCCAAAAAATATATAATAAATATTTAGTAGGTATGGGGCGTAATAACGGCTCCCGCTGATGAGTCAACAGTAAGTAAGAAACGTATGTGAACATGAGATTATTCCATTTGCTTATGCTGACTTAGTTATATTATTCTGGTCCTATTTAAACTAATCTGTTGTAAAGAAAGCAAAACCTAATTCAAAATTCCAAATATAATAATTCTACGCAAAATGGAATATATAACATTTTAAATTTATCTGATAGTCAGGAATAACTCAAAGTTTAGTGTGATTTAATATATTTAGCTCGTAAAATAACATGCAAATCAAGCTCAGACTTATTGAATACATATTATTCTTAATCGTATTCACAATTTAATGGAGAATTTTAGAGAGAATAATGAAAAAAAATGCATTGATGACATACACAACAGATTGCACTGAATACTGAAAATTCATTAAATGAAAGTCTGCAAAGCAATAACCTTACAATAAAAACAAACAATTCTGTAGAATTTAAGTAAAAAAATCCATTGGGAGAATTTCACATACAAAAGACTGTGTATCGTACGTATATTAATTAATCAGCTTAATATTTTCATGTTCAAACCTAAAATAAATTCATTGCTAAATGTATTCAAACAATTATTTCCCAATTTAGATGACAGCCTGCACGAATAACCCGACGAGAATAATTTGAGGATCAATGGAAAGGATATTTATTTACCCACGACGATGGTAGAATACATAACTTTTAAATAATTGGACATATGGAAATTAAAAAAAACAAATATCGCTATTCGGAATATTAGCTTAATATATTTATATTTAATACTGTTTAACAAATTGAAAATTCCCCTTTATACTGACCCAGATTTATTATGTTTAATTTGTTAAAAATGCATAGAAATTAATTAAACGAGTGGTAGATTAGCAATTTTCGTTCTGCAATACATTGAATCGTCCCGATTTATGTGGGTACGACGTGTAATCATCATTGATTTATGGGTTGTGACCGGTCCAGACACTCTAAACGCTTCAACGCGTTTCCAATCCACTGAAAACCTTGCCGACTGACTAATTACATTTTGGTTTTTATTTTTTCTATCACCGTCGGCAGATTTTTCACAAAGTACACGATTATGGGTGTGTCTCCGAACTGAAAAAGCAAAATGCAATCTTATATTCCGTAAATGGTGTGGATATTATTCCACACGCCCCACCAGTAATTGATATCGAAGAGAAAAGGAAGCATCTGCAGTTAATGGTAATCAGACAATTAGCAGAAAAATAGCCAATAATGAAAGAAGATCGGCGGACTTACACATAACAAGCTATAAAAAATCTTTCATTAACAATGCCACCTTTACCGGATGCAACACAAAAGTCAGTCTTATGTAAGCTGCGAACAACAAAGTTAGAGAATATTTTCAGTATCGAGTCAGAGGGAGGACAGCCAGACACATGTAAAACAAATGCATAAGTACGCAAGAAGATTTAATTAAATATGAAGTGTCAAATTAGCTAAAATATACGCGTAGTCAACACATCAATTCAAATGACTTCACAAGACATAAGAAATTCCAGTTTAAATCAGATACTGCCACGTACTATCACAAACAATATTTAAAAACGCAAAAACGCATATACATATTAACATGCTATAACTACTATATCATTATATATTAAACTGAATCTTGTTCATATGTTTAAATCATTTGATAAAAATCATAATTGTCAGACTTGTTACTGGAAGTCCAATAACAAAAGTGTGTTATTTTAAATTGTGCTGATGAAAAATGTAGAATATTTTGTGATAATACAGAGAAAATAAAAATCATGAAAGCCTTAATTAAAAAATCATTTTATTCGCACCGAAATTTAGATTATATATATATATATATATATATATATATATATATATATATATATATATACCATGCATGCTTACATACATGTACAAACGTAGTTCTGAAGTTCCTTAAACAGCTTCCTTCACGCCTACAACAGGTTAAAAATATAATTCTGCTTAAAAAAAATTAAAACTGGGTTTGTAAGCTCGAAAATTCATAAGTATCTTAATTGGTGTTACTAACACCGGATTGCTTCCAGTCATTTCTTTGATGGAAATATTTCGAATACCTTTGTCATTATCCAACATCAGGAAACGCTTTTTTGGTTTCTCGCTTAAATTTGTGTGATGTGGACAGTTGAGCCATATCACCAAAGGTATCCGTAATATTTCAAAAAATACAATTAAATTGCAATAATCCCGTGTTAGTCACAATAGATATCAGGCAAATATAGCAACAATTATTTAAATCATCAATGTTTAGACAAAATGCATATATATATATTTTCTTATAATTATGAAAATATATATATATATATACATATATATAATTATTTTGTCTGATCATATATATATATATATATATATATATATATATATATATATAAACCATGAATATTTATGAAAATAGAAAAAATTAAGCAATAGTTTAAGTTCACTCTCAACATTAAGCGTACGCGATTCCAAATGAATATGGAATATCAGATATTATATATATATATATATATATATATATATATAAATATATCAGCATCAGTATGAGTTTCCTAATTGTTAATTGCACAAAATTGACAATGAATATGGTAGAATCAACTCCAGTCTTTTTTCTGCTCCGGATGATGTTGCTCCACTCTTAATACATTATAAATTTTCAGATGAAAGAATTATCCCACACCAAACCGAAATTCTTCTTGATATTTATTGGTTAATATTTGGATTGACACGGCAGTTTCCATTTTGAGATATAAATAGATTATTTCAACAAAACGCAAAGTTATTCAAAGCTGAAAAAGACGACCGACATGTCGATCTATATTTAAATCAAGAAATATCAAAAGAAATCACAAAAATTTCATAAATAACATAATGATTTGAATGACACCAATAGTTATCACCTATTAACTTCCCATGAACTGCTCAAAAAGCGACACTCTCTATTAATTATTAATGACATCCTGGGTACAATCAATTATAAGGTGAAGTGGAAGAAAGGGAGCAGGAAAACTATTTAAAGCAAACTCTATTAATTTTTTGCTAAAGTCAAATTAAATCAAATTAAAATGATAAGTGGCATATTTGTTCCTTGACCGAAATGATACCTATAAATACGAATGAAGGTTATCCAGAGAAAGAAAAAGATAGAGAAACTGACAAGGAGGGAAATAGAGAGCAAGAACCTAATTAAATTATGGCAACCATTCATATACAATTAATGAATTAAGAGAAACGCTCAGTAAGACACTTACTATAAGGAATCACTTATAGCATACAGGTTTGGGACGGTTAAAATCAATTATCAAGAAATTTAAGAGAAGATATTTTAGACTAGACAGAAAGCCAAAACAAAAATTCAATAATTACAATTGTTCAGCCGTCTAGCAAATCGACCTGTTGAATATTTTTATGTAAAATTTATCAGCTTTATTTAAATGCTCTTCGTTAATTATTTGCATATTAAGTGTTTGCCATTTGTCTATAATTTGGGATATGTTGATTGACCGCAAATAGAAAATATTTCGTAAATTTTTGAGATCTGTTGAGTTAATACAGATCTTTATTTTATTTTGGCTATCAGAGATGTAATCGGTACGAAATTTAATTATATTTTACTAATGATTTATTGTGTGTGTAATTCATTAAAGAGGTATGCCTATTATTTGATAACATAAAATTGGAGTAGAATGAAAGAAAGAACCACGTAGAGACTACGTTCAATTTGTTGTGTGGACTTTTAATTTGTATGCTAGCAATTTTATCGTTTTTTATCGCGCCGTTTATTCAATTCTTTGTAACGAGTTGTAAAATGAAGCTATATAATCCAACAAAGTTTTTCTTATTTCGGTATGAAAACCCTATCATTAAACAAGTGACCGGATCTACGTCTTATTCGTTATGATCTAGATAATTGTTATAGCTGGGTTAGGAAGCTGGAATAGATCTATAATGCAGAAGCTACACAATAAAAAGGGGTCCGCTATAGGATGATGGAGCAATTTAGGATGGTTTAACAGGAATTTCTCACTAAAGGGGTCTCCTACTCAGATTACTTATTAACTCTGATTCATCCAAACTCACGATGGTTGTGTGCTGAATTTGATGTTTACTTTTATACCAAAGACCTTCGCCCTGTTCTTTTGATTTAATCTCCAGGCAACTAATTAGTTCGGTAGGTCGCCTCTACATGGTATGATTTGGAAAAAATTTTTGACGATATCCTCTGCTGTACAAATCGAACGTGGCCTGATGTAGATAAACATGAACTGCTCCGATTAATTGTTAATTAGAATAAGTTTTCTCAGGATGACGAACTCTTCTTTGACTTTTTGTTTGGAGCAGATCGTTCTAATTCAGTTTGCTAAGTTTGCTAACTAGGATAATTTTGTGATATGTGGGCACACTGCTATTATAATGAATTTAGTTTCCAGTGAAAGTAGATACTCCATGTAATGCAAGTGTCGAATCACCAGTATTTTCTCGTGTGTGTTGGACATATCCAGGGGGTGAATTTTTAAAAAAATCATTCTATACCTCAAAAGTAAATTTGAATTCGAGATCTGCTTCATATGCTTGTTTAAGGAATTCCGTTTGGTTTGCTGCATGTAGGATGAACTATTGTAGATTTTCCACATAAATTTTGTAAAATATGCTCTGGTCAATTATATTTTTAGTTTTGTTTATTCAAGATGTTGCACGTTTACACAGGTCAGGTGAGGATAATTTAGTTTCGCAAAGCGACACCATTGAACTGTGGGAAATATTTAACTTCACCTGTAAGGGGCGTCTATTTGAATATGCTAATTAAAAGTCTTCGAAGTTACTGATCTTTATAAAAAAGTTGTGAAGCACAATCTCTATCAGGAAACACAAGATTGTCGTTGTTATTATCTAGTGGAATGTTTGTAAATGCGAATGAGATGTCAAGCGCGGCCATTTTCTATTCTAGGAAGTTTTTCCTCCGGTTCATCTGCTAGCTCAGAAACGTCTTTGATTTTGTTCGGTTTTATAACATTTTTTAGTTGTTGAAGTAATTTGCAGGGACACATAGATGATTCAGGTCGCGCTACGTTGATCATTGTAATTGCGTTTCGCAATGAGTGAGCTCCATAGGTTGTCAAGTTTTAATGAGATTTTGTTTTGCCGTATTGTCTTGTAGAATTTGTTCCGTTAAGTTTTGCCCTTTGAAATTCTTCTACGAATGATGATCCATCATCGGAATTAATCATTAGGGACAAAACGTGATGCTCCATCTGTCTCAGAATAACAATAATTATTGATTTAAGATTTTTTCAATCACATTTCTGTTTTTTGTTGTGTTTGAATGTGATTGATCATTTGACACGTCGTTTAGGGGCATTCTATAAGCATCGTATTCAAGTATCACAACCCCTGATCCTTTTTTGTGTGCGGAAAGTCGGTTAGTTTTATTTTTATTGTAATTTTTTAAATCACCTATCTGTATCTTTTGAATTGCTTTTCTGAATTAGCAATTTTTTCCGCGTTTTAAGAGTGCGTTAACTATCACAGATTTTTGTCACTTTCCATTGAATGCTTCTGAAGCAATGCATTTTTTAAGCCGTTGTAAATTTTTTCAGTTCCAGCCCTGATTTTAATAATGTTGCGTTGTCTTACATTTCTCTTAATGATGCAGAATTTTGTTCCTAAGGATAATAATTCTTCCTAATACTTCGACAAAATAGCTTTTGAATAATTGTGAGTAATAAAAAAATTATAAGCAGGAAATTTTGATTGAGGATTTAATTGGCATTAATTTATTATACAGTTTTTTTGTTTCTTTATCTGCTGCTTCTCTCGTCTATATTTCTATCTTCATTTTAAAGGTCTGGAATTAAAAATCGGACAGTTTAGTAATTGAACAATTCTTTCAGCGTCTTTCAGTTTTCAATTGTAGTCCTTGATGGTATTAAGCAATCGTTGGCTGATAAACTTATTCGTTGGTTTCTGGTTATTTCATTTGCACTGCATAAGGAATCTCGTGCAGCATGACTGATTGTAAAGACGATTTGGAGAACATGATTAATATAAGTATAATGTTACCAACACATTTACCTGTAATGTAGGTGTCAGTTCATTGTTGGCAGAAGTCTGCACCCGCTCTTTAATAATATTTTAATGCCTAATGTTTTCGAATATAACACTGTATATTTTTATTAGGCCGAGAAAACACGTTTAACAAAGAAGTGGTTAATAAATGATTTATTTCGAGAATACTTGACAAAATATTTCAATCGTTCATTTATATACATCCTGAGTTTCCATTTGGTTAATTGGATGGCAACTAATGATTTTGTTTTATTTATATATATATATATGTATATATATATATATATATATATATATATATATATATATATATATATATATAATTCGGAAAGATGCATTAATATATCCAAAGCGTTGCTGATATTCAAAATGGGATTTTTTTAAAATTATTTGAATTCAAAAGAAATAATGCATAGAAATATTACTAATGTTTTTTGGAATGCACACTTCATTAAAATTAATAATACCTGTTCGACGTGCATAGATAAAAGTATATTTTATCACAAAGAACCGGTTCTTGTATTCTACAAATTAATTTATTCCCTTGAAAATGTAATGATTATTACGAAATATACAGGAATTTATAGATGTTAATTTTTTAACTCAAAGTAATTGCAAATGTAAAAGCTGTTTTGAGAAGACGAAATATAAATATGCAATGATAAAAACAGATGAATAATTGTACAAATCGACTTTTATTTTGGTAATATTATCTATTGTGTTGTCTATGAGACAAATCTAAAAAAGTTATAAATAACAAAGAAAAAATTAAAATATGCCACCAAATTTATCTGTTTAGAACAAGTTTACAAAATATATCAAAATAATAACTTTGTAAAATTAATTATTATAATAATTTAAAATAGAGAAAATGTATGTTGTTTTGGAGTACCTACTTTTTCATATTGTTCAAATTGTAAATCTCACAAACATTTATCAGAATAAATTCTCTACATTAGTTAAATTAAGATTTCGATTCTGATATAAACATCTGAAACATAATGTACATAAATTTGTAAGCATAAATTAAATTGACTGGCAGTTAACGTAGTTTATATCGTACCTCATTTATAGTGGTGAGTATGAACGATGTTGAAGTCTTCGGAAGGAAGGAACGAATCCGCACCCAATCAATAAGACAAACTTGACGCGTTCATGGAAATGGGCATCAATCAGATCTTCTCACGACTGATAATGCAAAGTGACGACCCGCGGACGTAAATCTCGGAGATTAAATTTTTTTAAGCTCACACTGCGTAACCATTCACGAAGTGTTATTATACAGTGTTTTAAGACAGCTCAATTTGACTATAATCGGTGAGTTTGATGAGTTTCAGTTACTATGCTGTGCATGATTTTTATATGGACAACCTATATCAAAGGGAATTCTGCCGTAATAGTATAATGCAATTTCACCTACCCGGCTAGTGTGGTATCTGTACTATAATGACAGATCTGTGATGGACGGGAGGATAATTTGAAGTTTAGGCACAAATCGATACCAAATAGGCTTCGCCTGTAGAAAGACGGTCTATAAAACATAGGTTGGCAGGTAATTGAAAAGTGTATGTACCGCAATGAATGAGAAGTGCGACTTTGAACCTTATGCAAGCTATGCAGATCCTTGGCTGTGGCAATTCTGGAACGTGCTTGATGGATATCCAATTAGGACATAGTAGATCTATCTGAGGAATTGCATTTGCGTTATTATTAACTATTTAATTTATATAGAAAATATATATAATTACATTCCGCTATAACACTTTGGTTCAAAATTCTTTCACCGTGTGGATTTTGCCCTATCCAAGTTAATAGTGTAAACAATCATTGACTGCACGGGTGGTGAACAATTTTATTTATATGAAATATTCGGATTTGCAATAATTATCATTCTCTGCTTTTAACTAATCCACCTTTATAGCAGAACGAACGTCAATTACACTTACCGAGACCTTTTCACGTAATATGTCTATCAAATGTAAAAGACTAAAAATTGACTAGGATAATCAAACAGAAATTGCTTTTATCGTGCACGCAAATTTGCATTATAAATATGGTCACTATTATATAGTTTGTTGCGTAGAACTAATATATATATATATATATATATATATATATATATATATTATATGCACTTGTGCAATAGGCGTTCAGATCCTAGTAAAAATGTCAGCATGAACGAAAGCTTACGAACACATGCATTTCGTGATTACTGCCGACTCATCAGTAGGAGCCGCTACTACGCCCTATGACGACTATATATTTGTTCAATTAGTCCGGAACATTTGGACGGTACAAACTATTATAAGAAAGTGAATTCAAGGAGTAATGGATTTAACTTCATATATAGCCTGCAACAGTGCATCTTCAAATCTAACTCACTATATTTACAATATAACGAGCCTGTAACCAATATAAACACTACGGTTGCCGCTTCGCTATATGGTACCAACACAGTGGATTTCAGAATATGTTTAATTTCACGAAAATGCAGAATTAAAACTACTCCAGTAAATCCATACACTCTTGCCTTGATCGATAATAGTTATCGCATTTTGCGTTAATGATAACATCATTCGATTAAGTATACAAAAAATATAAACTGTTTGTTGCGGATTGTCAATATATATGAATTTGTGTATTAGGTGTTGCACATCTAGTAACAAATTATTTAAAATAGAATCAGAGTGTTAAACCAAAGTCAACTTGAACGAAAGGTGCAATGTTATTGGGTATAAGGCACAGTACCGGTTCCTATTGATGAGTCGCCAGTAAGCACGAAACGAATCTGTATTTGTAATTATACCTTTCGTTCAGGCTGTCTTTTGATTATCCTTCAGATCTTGTTTTAAATTTACATAAATTGCCGTTAACAGGGCTGCATATTGCACATTTATATAATAGTAAATATAAATTTTGTAGATCTAGCTTCATTTATATATTTTATTAAAATTTAAAAAAATGATTTGAACGGTTGTGGAATCATTTATTTTGATCACCATTGCGGATTTGAAGTTATTGAAATACTTCATCAAATTGTCAAACGAACAACATGGGGTCTCAATCGTGAGTTTTTGCACTGGCGCGTTTCTAACGTGCACATGTGCCGATTATAACATTTGACTTGACAGACGGCTGTGTATCCATGAAATGTTTTTCATTTTAGCTTCTTCTAGATACTGTTAGTTATTATGTATATATATATATATATATATATATATATATATATATATATATATATATATATATATATATATATATATATATATATATATATATGGAAAGCGGATTGCGTACCAATGAACAACAGTTATTTAGATCGGGCTAACCGATTTAAAATTCGCACAAATCCGGTATTTCAACTGCATGCAAAACAGAACAATACCGCCAATTACCGATGATGCAATTGGAAACGAAAATGGAGATTTGAATCACTTATTTAACGCAAATGGATAAACACACAATTAATTGCTTAAATTTATGGCTCCAATAAATCTGTCGCTAAGGTTTCGCTTTTAAATGTCCACAAAATGTAATGATATTGGAACAGCCACTGTAAACTTTTGTTCTGAGCACGCCTACTGATTTGAAATTAGCATAATTTCCCCATAGAAATTAAATTGACAACAGAGCAAGACCACAATCCGTCTCACTCGCTGGCGCATTTCGACGATTCATGGAAAGTTACAGATCTGCATCAGCACAAACTCCATCTTGGATCAAACGGCATTTCAAATTTAATGTTTTTAAAATAAAAATCGCCACTTCACCCAAAATAATCGATCTCAAAAATTTCCTTATCTAGGTTTATGTTTGCACAAATTTGGTATGGCAAAAGTCATTAATCTGCTTTCAATTTGCATAGATACGGCAAGTTTCTTTATTTCGAACAACTGCCGATTGCACAGCTACTGAAGCCTTTCATTAAAAGCGCAAATGTAGGTTTAAAATTGCCAAAATCTTCTTTCAGTTTAATGCATAGCACCGAATGTCCTCTTTCTGTTATGTATAGTGACTCATCCAAAGCAATATTTGGAATTAGATTAAGTTGACACTTTCATATCTCAATGGAAAACTAATCATCGAGGTTGAAAGGGAAAGAAAAAATTAATTTATTGAAAAATTTAAAACACCTCTTTACCCCAATTACTAAAACGTCACTTTGTTTCACTATACTGATGGATCCATAATGATTACGTCATCCAAATCAAGGCATTAATATCATTTTGGTTACACTCACAATTAGCTATATTTCTTAATTCTTGAATCCGTGGTTCGTAAACAGAGTGCTACAGCTGAGCCTTAAGAGAATGCTACGCAGGTTCAACTAGAATTTTGTCCTTGCTTTCACCTCACGTATAAATTCCAGAAACTATACCTCGTAGTTTAGAAACATTATCTATATAGCTTATAATTACATATTAGAGATAACCACCAATTCTATGAATTAATCAGCATAATGTAAAAGTAAAGTTACCTTCCGTTATAAATACTAACGCATTTCGCCTGTCCATATCTATCTTAAGAACACGTCGTCAAGCTTAGTAACGGGGATCAGACATCATATTTGCTAGAATCTGCTAAAAGTGTACAATACACTTTCATCTAATGTAAATTTTTGGACAAATTCAACATATTGACGATGAATACTTTGATTAATATTTTTTACAAAGCCTAAAACTTTAAAATTTAGCTATCTCAAATTTCACTTTTGTAAAAGATCTTTCGGTCACTCATACTAAATTAACTTCATAAAAAATCTATTTCTTAGCGGAACTTAACCCGAGCAATAACCCCTAACCATAACCCTAACCGTTAACATAAACAATTAATTTCCTTGCGGCCCACTAATCGTGATATAACTACCACCAGTTACGCGTAAAATATTGTATCAATTTGCAATGACCATGAGCATAGCACAGCAATCAACTGACTGACGAAGATAAAGTCTCAAATTTTATATAAAATATTGTTAATGAGGAATGCTTTACCCATATTTACTAGTCTAGCTCAAAGTTGACTCAAATGTAATGCCGACTGCGCTACATTTGTGCAGCCATTACTTGGACTAAGATTTCGTTTAAAGCACGGATCATATAAATTATGCAATGGTGGATTGCACAATTAAACAAATTCTCATTGATTCGAAATTTACGTCCTTGTAATGAATACTGAAACAATGAGTATATATTCAAGCAACCTAGAATTGGACACTTTCCGTGACTTATATTGACACATTTAGAGTATTTTTAGTAACAGAAGTACACGATGACAAATTAAGCAACATGAAGAAAACACCATGTTTTACACAATTTATTGTAAATAAAAATGTCACTTTTTATCCTATTATCCTTACACAACTTTCAATTAACTAGCTGGATGACAGTTCAATTTGGCATCAAGAGAAGAAGTTGTTGATTATTTTGTCACATTCTTATTACGTGTTAAATTAAGCAAGCAAATATTGCGCAAGGCGTAGGAGAAAATCTTTTTCTCAAGTGCGTTAGACTAAAATTACAATAAATCAATATATGTGGCAAGTCGTTAATTGTCTTAAACCTAACATCAGCCAAAAGTTTTTTTTATTTAAGATTTTGATTATCATAACCGTATTATGCTAAATTGGCTATAGATACTCAAACCGCGAGATACATATAATGTATTGAATGGCATTAATTCGACTCTCATATACAGATTGTACCAAGTTGGCATATCAGCTGCTCAATTCTTCTGTATTCAAAAGATAATCCTTTACAGCTATTGCCACGTCAATATTAGATATTCAATTAGCGAATCGTTGATTTCGCGGATTGTTGAGCTCTACTTTGGCTCAAGTTTTTTTTCCTTTTACAGTGTCTGTCATATTCCTTTTTGTCAAGCACGAAACATAGCAAACATTCACTAAGTGACCATTACCAACGTGTGCTGACCTTCAATGCTAATCATCAGTACGTGAAAAAACTCGTTAAAGTGGATCAAACCACGCGTTTTAGATAACGATTTTTAAATCATAAAAACAATGCTAAATGAACGTGTGTTGACATTCTTATCCATAGTTTTCACTCCAAGAATCGTTTTCGAAAGTTATTTTCAAGTCAGCACAATTATGTTCTAAATGGGTTTTCCGCTTTAGAATTATTAACATGAATATCCTGTAAATAAATATAAATTAAATACGCTGGACCAATGAAAGTGCGCAATCCGTAAATCGATTATGTGCGAATTGAATCTATATAGGCGTGATGCATTTACGACTAAACACACTCTGACCTGCTCGCATTACCAAGCATCTATCTTTTTAAATCTTGGCTTTTGTTTATTTAGTTTGTGAATTTGAGTTTTCGTAGGATTAAAACCATCTATGACCAAATTACTGATATTGATATTTTCGTGTGGAATGGTGATTGTAAATCATGCTTCATGCGCTTAGACTCCAACTTTTCCCACTAAACGGATTAAAACACCCATCAGAAACTGTCAAATGTCTTCGCAATACCTCCTTCGGAGTTAAAACGAAGGAGTTATCCTAAATGTTAAACAATTAGGATGCTGTCTAATCCAATTGCGGACATTCAGTATGAGGTGTAAACCTTGCTGGGTCCAATGGATACAGACGTGCCCCATCTTGGGCCCATACAAATTTTAAGGGAAATAAGAGGGCGATGGTATATGACCAGTGTTTCTAATCATGAAATATAAGTTGTTTCTATTATCAACCGTCCTTAGACATTAAAACTGCATGCTAGATAATTGCCAACTACCATTTCAATAGATCACATACATGAAAATTGTGAATTAGAATTTAATGGCTTAGAAACGAAGTTAGGCACAAAATCATCGTATTGCTCTTTTACGAAGGATAACAAAGTTCTTATGTTAGAGAGATTTGTAGCAAATTTAACCAAAGCGTTAAAAAGGTGTGCCTTAAGTTAATCTAAATTTAATGAAGTAAATTCGAGACCTTCCTTCTAGAGTCATACTTATAATAATAGGCAGTGACCAAGCTCCCACGATCCTTTAACATATACGTCCCAAAATATGGTGCTAGAATCACCAGAAGTATCCTTATTCTTGCCAAAGCTATTTTCGCTGTTCGTAAAATTTGCAAAATAAATGCCGGGTTCCTCTAATGATTGACTAGCTATCAGAAATTAGGCACAGTTGAATGACAAGATCGAAAACGCACGGCCCAGAAGGTAGAAGGTCGTACTTTCTGCCAATCAACAGCGCCACATGGAAGGAAACGCATAACTCCCTCTGACACCATTCTCATTGATTCCTTTCGTCCACGTGGGATTATCCTCAAAGACAGTACAACCCATAATGTTATGAATAATGACAAGCCTACCTGTTTGCATGACCTGGCTATACAATCCAATGAAATTGTGAAAAACGAAGAGGAATTTATTATAGATACCGATTAAGCAGTTTCTGTTCTCAAGGGCGACTCCATGGCTGGGAAGAGTTTAGAGGTAATACTCGCAACAGCTGACAAGGAAAGTATAATCTCATGCACATTCGTTTCGTGCTTACTGGCGACTCACCAGTAGGAGCCAGTATTACGCCCTATAACCACTATATATTTGGTCGAAGAATGTGGAATTATAGGACGGTACAATCTCCTAGACGAATATGTAAACCTGCACTAGTGAAGCTAACATCATATGAAGACTACGACAATGCGACTTCAACGCTAACTAACCCTATATAATATATATGGGCTCGAGTCTGTAAAGGATACTAACATCATGACTATTGGGTGTTAGTAACCGATACCAACATACACATTGTAACGAGGTACATGGTGTAACACTATGGTTTCCGAGTCGGTGTACCTGATATCGACGTGGATGGATATCCATTTATAAAGCAAAGTTCACCTAAACGAAATTACAACAATTTCTGAACACCTGTTACTCCAGTTAATCCATACACTCTGGCCTTGATCGATATCAGTTATCACATTTCGCGGTAAGCCTGACAACATTCAATTCAATATATTAAGTAGTTAAATACTGTTTGTTGCGAAGAGCTAATATATATATATATATATATATATATATATATATATATATATATATATATATATATATAGAAGAGGAGAGCGTAGTATGAGTTAGGTATTGCGGACCTAGTAACAAATTAAAATTCATTGTGGCCTGAAGGATAAACCATAGACATTGAGGATCGGAGTATAACTAATGCACTTTGTTTCAGGCTTCGGCAACTCTGTCAGTAGGAGCCGTTATTATGCCTTTCAACCACTATATATTTTGTACCGTCATATTATTCCACATTCTTTCGACCAAATATATAGTGGTTAAAGGGCGGTAATACCGGCTCCTACTCTGAGTCGCCAGTAAGCACGAAACGAATGTGATGAGATTATAATTTCTCTGTTGATGCTGCCTTTGGTTTATCCTTCTGGCTGCCAAATGAACTTAAGTTACTAGGTTCGGCAACACCCACATACTTACATAAGGGCAAGTTCTTCAAAACAAAGAGTATTTATCTGACAAAGGAGCCCTCCAATTTAATAGGCTGCTTCACGCTTCACTCAACATAGGTTTACGACGTGAATTTTCTCACAACGTCTCGCATAAATTAATAGACTTTGATTTCCTCTTAATATATTGGCTTATTGTTGATCTTGCAAAACAAAAGATCATTGACTCCTACATCAGACATCTGCAAAGTTTCTGGTCACTTGGCTCCGAACTTTTGGAGTTAGAGGTCATATAGCCATTCCAAGCGCATCATTCGAAAGAAATATTGCCTTTGGGGATTATCGCAAGCTTAAATCTGTGACCAAAGCAGACGCAAAGCCCATTTACAATGTAAATACATGGTTTGAAAAACAGTGGTAGCAATTACTTTTCTGTGATTACCTCAGACGAGCCTAACACCACATTCCGGTAGCATCACAAGACATAGACCAAACTGCTGTCAACACTCCATTTGGTGTATTGGAATACATTTACATGAATTATGGTTTCATAATAGATTTTTTTAAATTTCTGAACTAGACTTACATGCCAAGCATTATAGAAATGTCCTATTACACTTAGCAGATCACGGACTCAAAATGAATTTCGACCAATAGCAGTTGATTTCATTGGGAATCGTACTGCAACTCAACCTTTATTGCATCAAGAACACAATTTCACCAACGTCTTTGAAGGACTTACAGAAAATATTGGAAGTTTTCAGCTACAATCTAAATTTCCTTCCTGCATATCAAAACGACTATATTTCATATGTAGGCATTTAAGGAATTGAAAAACACTGAGCACGAAATCTATTATATCAGGGTCGTCTAATGACAAGGAATCACTCCGTCATGCAATCAACTCGTTAACAAAGGTCACTAGGCAAACACATCAAAATATCTAATGGCCTTTTCTACTCACCACTGATACTTCTGAATCCACAATCGGGGCCACCTTGGGACAAGATCGACGGAGTTCGGGAGCCAATTAATTTTTAAAGCCATTAGAAACTAGATAAAAAACTTTGTGACGACAACTACTCGCTGTCCATGACTTGGTGCTTCAATTCATTAGCATCATAGGCAACAGCACATTGGTAGTTTTTACAGAGTCTACACTTTTAGTTAACGTACTTCAAAATGCGACTACAGCAGTCGAAAAGTACTTGGTTAAAGTAGGAAGACAGTTTTCACGTCTTAGTGAATGGCAATCCGACATTATACGCCGAAGGTTCGAACAAGAATATATTTCCTACTCTCTTTCAAGTGCAAACGTCTTCCTACAAGCGCCTGTTCTTTCGGTATTCTTGGTCAACTCTTCCACTTGGAGAGGGCGCACATTAACCAAATCCCTCCTATAAGCAGAAAAACGCGATGACATTCACATTCAAAGATCCGTAGCTCGTTATATTACCAAGTTCATATACAGATTCAAAGAGGGCTTACCTTTTGTCTTGTTTATGACGTGATACAGTGAAATCCGCAAGGAAGCCGTATTGCTGATGTCGCCTTGCCCGAATGCTAACTTGGCCATAATGGTGTTGTGGGGAGGTTTGGTTTGCCTCATTTCTGTAAGTTATCATGATAAATTTACTTATAGTAGCAAGGTATTCCTTCTCTCTGTGCCTCTCTCTCTCTCTCGAACATCTCATTAATAATTTGTCTAAGTTCACTTATATACTTTTTTCACTCCTTACGGTTATATGGCAGTGAAGAATTAGTCACTTTTGACTTTTGTGTGGCTGGACATGATGATAAGTTGTCTACTTTACGGATACGCAACACCACCAGCCTGCAGAGAACTGTCTTTGACTCTATTCTCTCTATTTCTCTCGCAGATCGTAGGCGACGGTCAAACTTATAACATATCGTTTATGGAGTCATAATCTAAGAAAGAACGCTATGTGATGTGTCTCCGATTGTGCAAAATATCCCAACAACAAAATCATCCAACACACCTATTCTAATAAAACGAATATTGGTTGCGCGGGCGGTGATAAAACTTATTACAATCAAGGTTGCGGTCTTGATATAAGCACCTGACAGATTTGGGATGGTTATTTGGAACTTTTGGTAAAAGTGGATTGCATATGAGCTCCACCTAAAGCAAAAATAGCTAACAAAGTTACATTAGTTAGTATATAACTGAAAATTTTGTGTAGTGTGGTATGCGGCAGGGTAGCTCAGTGGTTAGAGCACCAGATTTCGAAGCAAACGTGTCCAGGTTCGAGCCCTGTCCGCGGCAATTTCTGGCCAGTACAATACGAGTTCCGAAAAGGGACGAAACCGGTCTACTGGCTGAATTGACTTTTCTACACTACGCAATTTATAGTTTATACTGAAATAGGCAAGTAATTAATGGGTCTGTTGATTGTAACACTTATTCTAAGGTGAAGCGTTTCCAAACAACGTCATGACTAGCCAACGTTCACATTGACATAGTTCATCTGATTCAGAATCAAAATTTTAGCTACCTTCTAACCAAGATCTCTAGATTCACTTGATGGCTTGCGGCGATACGTTTCGGCACCATTTCTGCAGATTAATTCACTAATAGTTTTATCTCTGCATGAATAGCTCATTGTGGTGTTACTAAGAAGTTTATTTCTGATCGACGTACATACTACATATCCGATCGTTTCAAAACCACCTTGCGTTTCATGGTACGAAATTTGCGTCAGGCCACTTATTAACACCAACAGTCCAATGCTATAGTAGAGAGGATGCATACAGAACTAAAAGCAGCTTTAACATCCTTGTTGTTAATGGAAATGTGGTCGATGCTTTACCTTTATTATTCCATGAAATGCATTCTTGTATACGCGAATGTATTAAAACTTCTGCGTCGCAACTCCTGTAGGAAATTGAACGACGCCTTCCTAGCCATCTTTCACAGGATGACGCAGAAGTCAATGTTTCTCGCCTTCAACTCTTAGTTTAGTAACTTGCGAGCGCAGAACTTGCGACAAACTCCTCTCCCAGTCTTCGTTCATCTGCAGCTCCATAGCTGAAAGACTGTACTTTTTCGTAACGACGCTGCGGTAAACCACTACAACCTAAGTCCCGAGGTCCTTACCATATTTCATTCCGACATTCCAAATATTTCATTATCATGCAAGGCGAAACACCTATTTCGTTAAGAACAGACAGATTGAAACGTTTTATTCAAACGCCTAGTACTGGCGATATTCAAACTTCTACATGCGTTTGAAGACCCTCATGACAGCAAACTCAATCGAATCAAAGCCTAATTTGCAGTACATTTAACTGATATATTTCATTTCTATTAATTGTTCGTTATTCTATGAATAAACGTTTTTTGCGGACCATTTACGCTCGATTTCATGTGACGTAAGCAGCAAAAATAGATGAACACGATTCATTTTTTCATACGCTATTGTCTCATGTGTTAGAACCAACAGTTTTAACTAACAATTGTGTCGTGTCTATAAGATGTTTGGTATAATGCAATTTCTGCGCCAGAGATCGAGCACACTTGAGTGATCTTAACATTTGATTTTAATGGTGTATTTTTATTCATCCTACTGTTGCACTGTCTGAGTTTGCATTTGATCAATTTGATATGACCAGCTACTTAGAGCTTAGGAAACAACCTTAAATTTGGCATCACGCAGTGGCTCTCAAAACTTTTTGAAACTAAACTAATTTGCTTCACGCGTTATGTCTGATCTCCACAACAAACAAATTGTTTAGCAGTTAAATACTGTTTGTTGAGGAACTAACATATATATATATATATATATATATATATATATATATATATATATATATATATATATATAGTGTTTGTCGTAATTAGTTCAGTTGTGACCGAGGGATAATAGCATGCATGAACGGAGTTAATTTATTCACATCGTTTCGTGCTACAGTAACCATCAGTAGTAGCTGGTATTATACTCTAGGTGAGGAATGTTGATAGAGACTGTAATGTCCCACATCCCACATTCCTCACCCAAATATATAGTGGTTAAAGGGAGGTAAGACCGGCTCCTACTGATGAGTCGCCAGGAGGCACGAAACGAAGGTGCACGAGATTATACTTTCCGTTCATGCTGCTTTTGATTTATACTTCTGCTCACATCTGAACTAATTTTTTATTAGGTTTGCAACAACTAATGCATACTTGAAAAATGTTTAGCTCTTGCTAGTGAATATATATATATATACTTATATAAACGAACACATTTTATGATATAGATGTATATTAAGTTAATGACCTTTTATGGGCATGTACATATTTTTTCAATAAAAATTAAGTCCATAGTACCTCTTCCATTTTCAAAAATAAAAAGAAATTTTATCAGATACAGGAACAACTTCTTGTGTATTTTCTTCTCAATTACCTACAAATGAACATTTTTATATATAAATTGAAAGGAAAAACAAGATTGAAAAACGTATACATGCAGAGTGTGATATAAGAGAAACAACCAATCAATTGCGTGCGTCATCTCCAGTTCAAGCTCAATGCCTGAACATGCTTCTTTTACTTGCATAAATCCGGCTGCAATGTGTTTATCCATGAAGCTTTGTATGTGGCTAACTCCCTTTTGTTATAGCTTTTAATAATTATTTTAATTGCTACGTCCGGAGAAGACACGTGTGAGGATTGAACAATGTGTTGCGCAATTTCTAGACGTGAATTCACTATTTGATTTGAAACAAGAGTTTAAGCTGCAATGTTTTCTCGTCTGGTCAATCGGCCTACTTTGTTGATCGACACTTTGCGCATGTATATAGGTAAATAATATTTGATGTATCATCAGGAAGTTAGCCACATACGAAGCCTTATGGATAAACAAAGTGCAGCCGGATTTATGCAAGCAGAAGAAACATGTTCAGGCATTGAGCTTGAACTTGGTGTGACGCACGCCATTGATTGGTTTTCGTTTTTTCACACTCTCTATGTTCACATATTTCTATCTTGTTTTGCATTCCAATTTATATATAGAGAAATGTTTATTTTTAGATACGCGAGAAGAAAATAGGAAAGAATTGGTTCTTTTATCTGATAAAATTTCTTTTTATTTTTGCACATGGAAAGGGTAATATGAATTTTATTAAGGCTCGCACTCCAAAAGAATAAAATGAAGTATGGAATAAGATATCAAATTCTATTTATATATTAGGCCGGTTAGGTTCTTATTTGGCAACCAGCAATTACTTGAACGAATACTGAGTTTGACAGACCGACAAAAAATAATTTCATAAAAATTTGGAGATGGCGTAATGGATTCGAAGCACAAACTTGAAATGAGCGTACCCTGACTTTGGAATTTCTGCTAATTTCTGATGAGTGCTACATAAAGAAAATTCGTGTATACTTCATGAAATGAATTTGAAACCATGTAGGTCTATATAATAATGACAGTGTGCAATTAAACTCTGTCATTAGTTTACTACAATATATATATATATATATATATATATATATATATAAGTTTATGAACTAATATATATATATATATATATAACGATTTACACATTCGTGATTATATCTGTTGACTAATTATATTAAACATGTTATCGAACTAAGTAATTGCTCATTAAGCAAATTCTAGTAAGAAAATACTAATTATGCGATAACTGATTGCAAAATAATTGCCTTTTATGTATGCCTGTAATAGAGAAGAGATCTAATGATTTTCTTCTGCTAGAATAACATGGACACGCATTACATTTTTGTGTCTTTATCCATAAGGATTGCACATTCACAACGATAATATAAAATTTGTAGTGTGTTTGACGGTTTTTATACTCGCTATTAAATTTTAAACAAATATTGCGTTTACCGACATAATTAGCCAGGAGAAGAATAAATTCTTTCTCTAAATTAAGGTCTTTCATTGCCAAAATATCAGTATATTTCTCATATGTTTTCCATTTATCCTGGATAGTTGACGGCAATTTGGTTTCTCAATAAAAGAAATAGTCACTGCATAATTAAGGACTTCCGGCCCTCCAAAAATATCAAAATTTGCGCATACAACTTCCGTTTTGTAAACGAAATTCAGATCTGTGTCTGAGACTGAACTCTTAAGAGGACATTTTTTCAATTTACTCTGCTGAGGCACCTCAAAAATCGAGATTATTCATTATTTTTATCATTTATATTGACAATGCGAATTTTAAAATTAGTATGATTAAAGGAAAAATCTAATTTAATTTCTGATTCGAATTAAATTTTAAAGTTATATTTATCTTTTCTATTTAATATTGGTGAAATATACCTTAAAATTTCGCCCTCAAGTTAGAGATTTTTCTAAAAAAAATTTTTGCAAATTCATTTTTTTACAATCATTTTGATAATATTTGGCAAACCGAAAATTTTGGTAAGGTACTTGGTTTTACTTGAAAAGTCAACACATTTTATCTTCAAGTTCCTTTAAATTATTGAAAAAATGACCATATCCCTATTTCAGCGAATACATCTTAAATTCTAAATTCTGAATAAAACGCTACATCAAAAATGGATATGGGCGCGTGCCCCTAAATTTCGTTACGCAAACTAAATTTAAATTATAACTGAATGTTTCTACATTTAGTGTTTCTTAAATTAACTATTTTCACTCTTTTCTATTGAATCGTTATTTTTATACTGAATTCATTTCTACATGATTTAAACTGGTTAATATAGCATTTTATCGTTATTATTTATGCACAATCATGATAAAGTAGTGAGAAAAAAAATCATGATAAGGGATTATCTATTCACAAAATGTAATAATTTATAAATTAAATGGGAGATAATGGAAATTCCGGAGGAAGGAATATAGCGAAATATGATTTTTAGCGTCTTTATCAATTAAAATGTTATATTTTTGGACTTATGGTTCTTTTAAATTATGTGTTAATAAATTAATTTAACTTTATAGTATTTTATTCATTGCGGTAAGCACCGTAGGAACAAAACTTAGACGAAAAATAAAATCATTAGCCTACTCATAATTAAGTTGGGATTAAATGCACGCAGTATTTCTATTTGACCGTTTATGACTGATGAATGTAATAATTGCTTTAAAAAAGTTACACGATTCCTTATCGTGAAAACAAATTGGTATTAATATGATAGTTTCGCAGTCATGCTATAATTTTTAACTTCTAATGAATTGTTGTCATCACCCATGCTCTAAATTATGGTTGAACTGTATTACCTATACACGAGCAGTGAAATCTACATTAATGTTACTTGCGTGACCGCACAAAAATTGTACACCCCTAATATTTCTAGCCAAGTAAAATTTATTCAAGCTAATTTGATGTGAGAGAATGCTTCTCGGGAATTCTATATTGTATACAAGCAGTGCGATTTAATTCTCATCGTGCTAGGTTGATACCAAGTAACAGACGAAACGCGTCAGTACGTGTGCCTGCCGGCAATTTTGCTACGATTTGCGACTGATCAGATAACGTTGGACTGTTATTTACTCACATACTCGTAAACTTGATTTTAAAACAAGTGACAAATTTTGTGGTAACGAAATGTATCAATATTTAATTTATACGGGGCATGTCATTAGTTTTGGCCTCATTTTGTAACTAGGCTACCATGAAAAAGCTATCCAGAAAAGATAAAGCTGATTTGTTGACCATAAATCAAGAGCTATAGTGGGCAATTCCAGTTGAACAACCGCAAGCCGCTCCATTATCCTATAGTTTATTGGTCCTCATAGTCTGATCTCTATGCTGTTTGTACATCCTCTTCTAGTGTTTCTAAAGCTACCCTCATACGGCTAGAACGACAACCTCCCAGTTTCCATGAGGAATTCAAGACAAACAAATAGTGATTTCAATAATAGAATTTAGAGACCGTGATAGGTTACATTGTTGGCCTATGTAACCTCACCTTATGACTTTTGCTAACAATAGTTCTAAATAAATGTTATAGGCTCATTGAAGCTATGTCTGCTTCTGTGGCGAAAATTCAACAATTTACTTCTTAAACAGAAAGATCATTTCACATAAAATCACACAAAAAATTATTTTGACATGCATGCCGGTAACTTATAAGGAATATAAATATATAATGTCTTTATGCAACTCTCTCTCTCTCTCTGTGGTACTGTTTCAATCTGGATGACCTAAAATATGCATTAATTAACTTAAATATAATTATACACAAAATATTCCTATAGTGCAGATTTTAAATAGGAAACCCTTATTCAAATCATTATAACGCTTATGTCGTGGTCTGTCTAAATTTAAGCACACAGAGAAATACATTGGCGTAGTAGTTCAAAAGAAAACATAATTAAATAGGTAAAAGTATATCGAATTAACCAGGATGGCAGTCCATTGTATATCCGCATTACTGTGTGCTTGTTTAGTCAGAAAGATAGATCTTTCTAACAGAAACACTATAGGAATATGTAAACGTAAATTATCTACAGTAAAACAGCTGTTTTAAAAAAACCATTGTAAACGGATTGTATAGATCATTATATGAATTAGTGCAAACAATTATGCTGCGTTTAGTTTTATTAAAAATGTTGCCTACTCAATCAGAATGGTAGTTTTTCTGTTAAGACAATATGTTTTCAATTATTCATATCCGACATAATTCCAGTTGAATATGATTAGAAGGCATCAATAGAAAAGCAAATAGTTGGTCATTTATTATGTTTCCAGGTGTGGTATTTATTCCGCGGTTTTTTAAATTCATTTAAATATATCATAAATCAGTCAAAATTATTAATTGAAAAAAATAAAGTTTCCAGTAAGAAATTTTAAACTATAGATTGCGCGATGTGTATGAAATTACTTTCCAAAATTTATTTTCCATCACTCTCTACGTATTTCTATTTAAAAAAAGCATTTTAAAACATTTTGCTTTATTAACAGAACAGATAAGCTATTAGACATTAGTCCAAATATTTATTCGTTGTTTGTGTTCGACCATCTGCCAGTAATTTTAGAGTGTCAGAACAAAAATAATATCTGCACCTTTTTGTTTACAAAGCTATAAAGAAACAGAATCGTTAGACTTTCCTAATCAAAAGAATTAAAAAATATTTCATCAAATAGGTAGAACATAATATATTTCTTTCTAGATTTCGCATGGCTAGTTCGAAATTTTTAAAACAGGACAAACTTTATTAAACTGGTCAAGTGCATTTATAACCGTCATAATTAACTAAACAACCGTTTCATAAAAAAACGTTGTTCAAATTATTGTCTTGATTTTGTTCTTTGATGGCAATTTATCTTTATCACAATTTTATACTGACTATAACATTTGGTAAGAAATTATAGATTTCGGTTTTATTCATTCAAGCACGTTTACATTTATGTGTCTTAAATCAAGTTAAGTAAGTAGAACCTGTTTATTTCTAAGAGATTTTAAATATTTAAATATTTATATTTGAACTCTCGTAATTATTTCCGGAAAATTAGAAGTAATCTTTATATATATACCAGTTTCAACGAAGTAAATGAATATTATTATTATTATTATTATTATTATTATTATTCTAAATTGTGTATTTATTTATTGATCGTCGGACGCGACTCCAATCGGATGCCAATCCTTTTCAAAATATTTTCCATCAAGAAAATAGCAACTTTTTTAGAAATTCTCTTGTCTTGCACTATCATAAAAGTTAAAATAGTTGGTTAGTTTGTTAAGTAAACAAATTAGTTCAAATGCGACCATATGGATAAACTAAAGTAAAGCATGAACGGAAGGTATAATCTCATGTGATGACTTTGTTAAATCCTTCAGTTCATATATTGAATTAATTTGTTACTAGCATGCACTTAATATAAAATTATTATATATATATATATATATATATATATATATATATATATATATATATATATATATATAAGTGCTCTGCAGCACACAGAGATTTTTTGTGGTCATTCACTGGTTTTACTGCTGATTTTGTTGCAGATTATACACTAGTTAACTATTGGACGATTCGAAGAAGTCATTCGCGGTAGGACCAACTGCAGCTCTCTCGACAGATCACTAATATATCTATTAATGGACACTTTGTACTATATATTTTTCGATTTATCCCTAAATTTAATCGAATTTCTTTTATATGTTAAATCAAGCGTACCACCAAGCCTGCTTAATTTTAAATTGATTACATTCGTCTATTTTGATTGAAGATCATTACAATTAAGTGTAAAACCACATACAAGAATATTGTAAATTAATAACAGATTGGATTCTTGGGACACTTAAAATTATCCAGATCAGAGGAATTATGACGCATTTTCGTCAAATTGCAAACTTTTGATGAAAATGCAATACATTCGTGAGGTTTTTATCATGGCATATTATGCAAACTCACAGACTTAGGTCAAAACCGCTTCTTGAGGCATAAAAAATAACATAAAGCGTGGAAAGAAGTCGATTTAAAGTTTTGATTCGTATTAAACGACCACTGAATCATTTCGAACATGCAAAAATGTTTAATTGAACGAGCATTGGTTGCGCAGGTGGTGATATAATTATTATAATCAAGGGTGCGATCTTGATTTAAACATCTGACCCATTAATCACTTAAATATGCCAGAATAAACTTAGAACTGTATAGTGTAGAAAAGACAATTCAACCAGTAGACCGGTTTCGTCCTTAATGGGAACTCATCATGTACTAGCCAGAATTTGCCGCGGACAGGGCTCTAACCTAGGCATTGTGCACAAAAATTAACGATTAAGGGTTATGCCATCCAAGAGCAATATTTTCAAGATCAACATTAATTCAATTTTACAATAACTAGTCAAGTATAAGAGCAATTGTCAGATTAGATTACGTAAACAATCCTAATAAGATAGAATAAAGCATATATATTTTTTTTAACTTGTAAGATAACATTAAAACTATTTCTACTTTGTTTCTATAAGATATCTCTTCTTGGTAACCTATATTGTACTGGGTGAAATATAAGATTAAATTAATTGACTTAATAACTGATCAACTGCAAACGGACCTCAACATAAAGTATATTCTTCAAGGTAGAGGAACCTGTAATCACGATGACAAGGCAGCAACTAATAAGCGTGTACTTGGAAGAAATAAAACAGAAGATTACTCCATCATTATCCTTAAAACATAAAATTTTGAAATATTAATACAAAGTGCGGAGTTAGAATTTCAGCTTCCAAAGTTTTCAATTAAATAATTTGAGTGTAGTGATATCATTTATTCAAATAAAAGGCACTGTTTTGTAATTAATGAAATATTTATTTCGAACTATAAAGAAACATAGTAGGCCTGCTGTTAATTACATGCGATAATGCGTTTTTGACTGTCTTGACCATCATCAGATTACAAGAAAAATCATCGCATGGGCATTAAACCACAACAATTAATTTATTTCGAACAGCTGTGGTATAGTTACCAGCTGTAGTAATTTAACTATCTTGATGACGAATGATCTTCTAAACGTGTCAATATAATCAACAAACGGTGTTATGTCTTGTTATACGATTGCGTTTGAAATAGATTTGGTTTGTCATTTAAATCAACAAGCTTATTTAATATAATTTGAAACAAAAAAAATTAGTGAAAATTGAAATTTACAATGAGAAATTTGTGGCCGACTTAATACAAAGCCTAAACTGCAGTCATTTTACTGGATATTAATGATAATTGTCAAATTGCCTAATCATTAGTATATTAATCAAAATGCACAAAATTCGACACGTTCTAAATTTTTCTCACCAATCAATAACGTTGTCTTAGCGTCTAAAATACTTTAGCGGACTTCTGCTAAAATAGATAACTTTTTAAATCAAGTTTGCGAGCTTGAAGTAAACACCAATCCCACTGTATTTAACCAGTCGTCGAACAACATAACAAAACTACCGCCAGCCGCAACTCACTGACGCGTTTCGAACATCCTCGATCATCATCAGAGTACGACTGCAAACTGACTATCAAGGATCAAAGTGCGAGACTGCTAGAGGTGAGAGCCGCATATATAAATTTGATTTCCATATAAATTCAATGCGGTTTGATCCTCGCTTGTCAGTTTGCCGTCGTACTCTGATGATGTTCAAGGAAGGTCGAAACGCGTCAGTGCGTTGCGGCTGGCGGTAGTTTTGTTATGTTGTTCGATGACTGGTTAAATACAATGAGATTGGTGCTTACTTCAAGCTTGCAAACTTGATTTAAAGCATGAATAGCATTGCTGAATCAAAACACCGTAAATTGGGCGGGTGATGGTTAGAATCAATTCTTTTAAGGTAGCGAACTGCAAATAAACTTGAAACATAAATTTAACTTAACTTGTCGCACAACACACCAAGACTAGCATCAGTCGCGTGTACTGACGCGTTTCGTTTTCACCGACCGCCATCAAAGCACGGCAACGAAATTGGTGAGAACAAATTAACCTCAATGCGTAAATAATGCACATAAATTAAAAAAAGCTGCTCACACCACTGTTAGTCTATTTGGAAATGTCAACTACTTCGTTTACAGGCAATCACACAGACGAATGTCTGCGTTGCGGTCTAACTCCTTTAATCAGTTTTCAATTGGGCTCTTATGAAGAACTGGAAGTAAGAAATGCTAAAGTAAGTACGACTGGCAGTTAATTTTCATTGTTGTGAAATTAATAATTAATGCATAATTGATAAGTTTTCTTAAATTCTCAGACTTGAATATTACAGTCACCTGAGTTAGATAGTTTTGACCTTTAAACAGGATGCTGTCAATTTGCCTTCGCGACAAAATCCAAATAAGTAAAGTTTGCCTAGCTTATGACAAGGTTATTTGAAAAGGCATTTACTCAAAATGACTTCACAGGTTGAATAGAAGATATAGCCAGTTAAATTTTTTTTTAAAAACAAACAGACAACGATTAATTCAAAATGGACTGTACAATGGTTCAACAATAGAGAGACTTACTGATCACAAAGCATAGTGTCAAAATAAGAAAATATCGATAGAAATTAGAATGCGAATTATTATCCGTCATTTAATTATTACCTCGTTAAATAATGGAAGATTGCCAATAATATATATTCAATGCGGTTTGATCCTCGATAGTCATTTTGTCGTCGTACTCTGATGATGATCATAGAGCGGTCGAAACGCGTCAGTGCGTTGCGGCTGGCGGTACTTTTGTTATGTTGTTCGACGACTGGTTAAATACAATGTGATTGGTGTTTACTTTAATCTGGGAAACTTGATTTAAAGAATAATATTGGTAGTAATTTTTTTTAATAGTAAAGCAATCCTTTTTAATAAGAAGACTGCAATCATTTTCTTTCATGAGCGCATTATTTGGAATGCTATAACTTCATAGAAACATCGCTCAAATGTAAGGAACATCATTTTATAAAACTTATAATATCTGATGCGGATTTCGCAGGGTTTATAAGATTAATTTCTATATACTATACAATTCTTAGTTTATACTGACATATGTAAGTAATTAATGGGTCAGGTGTTTATATCAAGACCGCAACCTTGATTGTAATAATTGTTATCACCACCCGCGCAACCAATGTTCGTTTAATTAAAAACGAATAAATTGGGTACAGATGAATGAAGAACTTTATTTTTTATGTAATTAATGTAGAAGGTAATACAAAAATACATGTGTTAAAATACTAAAACTTAGATAGAAATATAATTTTAGTCTGATTACTGCAAATAATCTCTCTACCAAAAGTATAGATTTAATTTTCAAATTAATGAAGCAAGTAAAACAACTTGCACGTTTACGCCAATAGCATAGACTAACTCATAAATAGAATTACACTACACCAACCGGCTGTTCGATCCATGGTTTTCTTTTTAGCTTTTTTATTTTCTTTAATTTAGATGAGCTTATATTAAAACTGAATAATTTTTGTCAGTTTAACGGACCTTAAAGGCCCCCACGGTGAAAACATTTTTGATGCTACAAAGTGCATTTTAATATGGCGACCTTAGGTCGGGTCGATTTATCGGTATTCTAATGAAAATCGAAGGTCATTCAGGTTTTGGGCGTAGCGAAATTATTAACAAGTAAAGTAATAAAAGGAAATAGTCAATTGTACTTTAGCTAAAAATGTGAATCCCATAGAAACACGCATTTTAAGGATAACAACCGAACCGCACTCATAATATTTCGTCTAAGCTTCATATTCCATCAATCATTGATATGTGTAGACAGATTAGTTTTAGAAATACGATATATATATAAATATATATATATATATTTTATCCTTAATTATTTTCGTTTCTTAAATCTAATTATAATTGTTGCTATACCACACCTAACAAGTAATTACAAATAAATACAGTGGTTTCTGGACCACAAGGCAAACCGCATTATAAGGCGCATTTTGAACTCATTAGAAAAACACTTGTATTGGCGATGTGAATTGGCTCGAGCAATTTCGTTTCACCAATCCTATCTAATTAAGTTTTAATCATAGGTAATAAAATAAAATGATGCAGTAGTTAGGTTGGTAAAATAGGTTGCCAAGGTAAAGTAATGAACTTATTAACTCTAATTGGTAGATAAGACAGATAAGCTATAACTCTGGGGGTCTTTAACATTAAGGCTAATGAAGATTTATAATAAAAAAAAACATAACGACAGAAGGAAAGAGTACGAGCTAGTAATTCAGCTATTTCCAATATTTTATTTCATGTTTATCTGACGTCGTTTCTTTTCACACATAAGGAGCATTTCAATTTTTATGAGTGAATAAGATTTTAAATATTACTTATGGAACGGAAAATACGATGAATATAAATAGTGCCAACTTATATGTTATTTAGAAGAAACGCAATGAATCTGCTAGACTCGTTTCGAACTTCAATGATCATCATCTGAATACGACGACAAATAGTCTAGCGAGGATCGAACTGTCCGGCATATATATGCAAAAAAATCAGATATGCTGTCCTCACCTCTAATTTGTTTCGCCGTCACGAACAATACATTTTTGTTGATTTTTGTCACAGATAAATTTGTAATACAATTAAAGAATCAATGATTTCATTAAATCATGTTTGCGAGCTTCAAGTAAACACAACAAAACCATTGTATTTAACCATTTGTCGAAAAACATAGCAAGGCTACCGCCAGTCGCAGGCACTGACGAGTTTCGACCTTCCATGATCGTCTTCAGAGTAGGACGGCAAACTGGCAAGCAAGGATAAAACCGTATTGCATGTATATGGAAGGCAAAATTAGATATGCGTCTCTCAACTCTAGTAGTCTCACATACATTGTACTTGACTGGGAATGTCGGCTGCAAAATTTTTATGCGGGCACGATCATTATTTTTTGCTGCTTTCGCGACACTTATAAATAGGCAATACAATTAAGTAATCATTGAATGGGAAGGTGGTTATAACAATATTTTTAATTTGCCTAAAATAGGTAAAGAAATAAGTAAACTAAGTAAAACATCGATAATGTCATTTTCTATTAACACGTCTTGACGATTTGACAGCGTTATTCTCCTCGAATTCTCTCTCTACTTTGACTAAGAAATATTTGGTAGAAACTAAAACGCGTTAAATTCAACTTAAACTTAAAAAACGATAGTGTTAATTTTCAGTATTTGGGATGATCTTTCTGTTTTTCAAAAGACGAGAGCTTTAAAAATAGGTGGGAGAACAGAATTTAATTTTTTTTTCTCATGAGGCTGTGATTAGTGTTGTTTTTGTGATTATACTTATGCAAGCAATTAAGAATTTAAGAATAAATATTCAATATACCGATTCTGCTGAGAGACATATTGAAAGGATAGTAGGCAGTGCCAAGAACAGATGGGCACTAATAAATATAAATATCTTATCGAATGACATAAAATTTAAAATTGATATAATATGGATTAGACCGATACTAGAATATGCTGCCGCAACTTGGAATCCATTAAAAAGGATTTGTCCAATAAGATAGAAGCTGTACAAAGAAAAGTTGTGAAACAAATTAGCCCTATATGCTGCATGATTTACACCACTAGATTACAGTTTGTATCACTACACACTTTATGGTTTCGGAGGATGTGCTATTGCATAAATGTTTTCCATTTGAACTCATGGACTGATGCCTATATGTATCCTATAAGAAAGAGTCATGAAGTTGGAACTAGATCTGGAAATTTGGCAATATCTCCTCCTTTGGTGGGGAATGTTGCGAGCAAGTTATGGTCATTTTCGAAAATTTACAAAATTCACAATCAATTGCCTCCATCTAAGATGTCCTTTAAATTTTTGTGTACTGAACTAGAAAAAATCTGATATTTTTAATTTTGATTATGATAATACTTTCTCATGGTTGAATAAAAAACAAGAATAATTGTTATCAGAAATATAACTTCTTGAGCTTTTTATTTCTAAGTTTTGTATTATTAAAATTGAAATGTTATGCATTATATCATCATGTTAGTCAACAATACATAAAATCAATTGTTAGCACTGGTTCTCATTTTTTGCGTAATGTTACACTCGAATTTTACATTAAGTTTTCCTATATTGTTGATGAACCTATTACTCTTTACAGCCGAACTTTCTGATGTTGATATATTTTACAGTACAACTTGTGAGATTTACTTATCTACATTAGACTAATTGCACTTATTTATGTGATGAGAAATCTTTTTTATATTGTACATTTTCCAATATAATTATCTATTTGATGAAACATGTGTGGTTTAAATCAAAATAAAGATATTCTTTTCTATTCTATTCTATACTATTCTATTCTAATCTATTCTAATAAAGAAATTTTTTGGTGATCCTGAAGAAAATCACAAATTTCCGCCATCAGCTTCCTTTCTTAAAATGTCGTTGTAACCAGATTTACGAAATATTTCCGAATTTTCGGCACATACTCACAGGAAAAAATCACATTTACCACAATTTTTTATTTTTTCTGTGGGCATGGTGTCAACTCTGAAGATGGGACTGGAAATAAAGTCTCCAAAATTCAGAAAATCTGGTTCAAACGTTTTAGATAAGCAGCTGATTGACGGCTTCAGAATGAAGGGACAAGTGAGATTCCATCTATCAAGACCAAATAAAATCGTTGCAGGCGTGCTTTGAACTTGTTAACGATTTGAAATTCCTATCAATTCCAAATATAATATCGTATATTTACATAAGCGTAAAAATTGTTTAACGCGTTTCTTATTAATAACAGATAAATTGCCAATATTTATAATTAAACGAACATTGGATGAGCGGGTTTTGACAACAATTAATTTTAATCAAATTTGCAATCTTGATAGGAACACCTGATCCATTATGTACATACATTTGTCAGTATAACCTAAGAATTGTATGGTGTAGGAAAGGCAATTCAACAAGTAGACCAATGTTTCATTGTTGGGAGTACGTAATGCACTGTGAAAAATTTTCCGAGCATTGTTCAAATTCTGGCCAGATCGTGATAAGTTTCCAATAAGGACGAAGCCAGTCTACAGAATGAACCGCCTTTCCTACACTATACAATTCTTACTTTATACTGTCAAATGTGTGTACTTATTGGATCAGGTGTTGTTATCAAGTCCACAATTTTGATTAAAGTTATATTTATACTTAACTTATTTTCCGGGATATAGTACTCACTTAAAATCATAATTTCCATTAAAAAATCAGCAATGTGCCTTATTTTTTAAAAAACCTAGCGTGTAAGAAATATAAAATGAATTATTGCAAAAATTTTAAATACTACCTGGTACTATTCCGTTCTGTCGTAATGTGTTTTGTTATTAAACTTTATTAGCATTTCTGTTAAAGACCCAATAATTGTATATTGTCTCTCTTATCTAGCGATTATAATAAATCATTTTATCTCTTAACTATAGGTGACGATATTATATGCCTAACTACTGCACTATTCTGCTTAAATACCTTCGATTGAAACTAACCTAGGTACTTCTTAACATTATGACTAATGAGGCTAAATAATTTAGGAAATTTAACATCACCAATAAAATTGTTGTTTTTAATAAGGTCAAAATGCGCCTTGAATAATTTTCTGAAACTCATGCTTATAACGTTTCTTATCTTTTGGCTTTATTATAAATAAATCACCGTAAACTATGAGGCGAATCGCCTAAATATTTTCCAGTAGCTGACAGAGCATCGCCACAGTTTTAGGTGTCATTTTGAATTTTGAATAATTTTTACCATTGTGGGGCCTTGTGCCATTCTTAAATTATTTATGAACGACTAATGCGTTTGGTCACCATGGAAAATGATGTGGAAATTGTTTTTTCCGGTTAAATAATATTCTGGCACACATTGATATTGTTTCTTTTATCATTTCGATGGTTTGTAAATAAAAAATCTCCCATTATTGCGACTAATCGCTTAAGATAACTGCACTAATTGACAAATCATCGTGCTAGTTGTAATGGAGTTTATATTCGTTTTTATTATTTTGGACCGATCTCGGCCTCTTACGTAATAATTAGTAATTTTCTGATAGATAGAAATCTATCAGAAAATTACAATTAAATCATTTCTAGATATATAGGATTATAAACTAAATAATTTTCACTAAATGGCACAGTCTTATAACAGGCTTAGTTGAGTTTTTTTTATTTGTTGACATTATGACTGATCTGAGTCAAGTATGCTATTCTTTATCATTTTCTGAAACACTTCGGTGATTGCTGATTTTAGTTCACATATCTTATACGCAGTTTCAGGTTGAATAATATTCTGGCAAACATCCTTATTCCTTCTATTATCAGCTCGATAAATTCTCATTAAATCAACTCTCATTATTTTAAAGTTTCGCGTAAATGATCTTCATAAACTTCCACATAAACACATGAGTTTTTTTCATTATGGATATTCGTAGTTTTTTTCTGGCCAATTTCTTCGATTCCTGAAAATGGATCACTGAGAACGCGCTTCTTCCGTTTGAATACTACTGTGGCACTCATACTGAAATTTTCTCCTATCCCACGAATGTATTATAATTGAATATTCCCTCATGCAGGTGGAATACCACATCAATTTTAGTTGATTTTGTGTATTTTGTTAAATTTAGATCGATCTGTGCAACATACAATATGCTTAATATATTTTAGACCGATTTCTTCGATTCGCATCAGTTTTAGTTGGTTTGTGTGTATTTCTTACAATCTCTACATAACGCCGCGTGATATATAATTCTAAATATATTTATGACCGATCTCTTCGATTGGTGAACATGGATCACCTGTCGTTTTTTTTCCTTTCCCGATTGTTCAATATTCTGGCACTTATTCTTACATCTTTTCTCGTCTTCTGGATGGATTAAGATTAAATATTCGCTCATTCTATTAACCAAGCTAATATATCATTTTCATTGACTGGCCGAATATCGCACAAATTAAATATGATTTGTGTGTATGTCTTATTGTATTGACCGATCTGTGCAAATTATATTATTCTTAAAGATTTATTCGATTGATGAAAATGGCTAACAAAGATCCTTTTCCATTTGAATAAGATTCTGGCCCACATTCTTATATGAATGAATTTTAATTAAATCATGGACCATTATATTGACCAAACTTCTTAATCTTTCCAAATAACTGACAGAACATTGTGCTATATTTAGTTGATTTGTTTGAATTTCTTAAAATTGTGACCAATCAAGTCAAGATTTTTGATTCAAAAGATTTTTCTCAGCAATTTCGCCAATTGGTGAATATGGCTATTTTGACGAATGCTCATCTTTGTTTGAACGCTATTACGCAATCATTCTTATCTCGTACTTTGAATGGATTAATGTATGTTTGCTCCTTATAGTAACCAATCTCCTAAATCGTTTAATCTACCTGGCAGAATATGGCATTGGTTTTAGTGGATTTCTTATAATTTTGAAAATTTTGGGCATCACGTATTATTAATATTTTGCTTCTTATCGAATTCTTACATTTGTGAACATGAATTGCTTTGCGAATATGCCTATTTCGTTTGAATATCATTCTGGCATCCGTCATTGCATCTTCTCTTTTCCAATGAATGGAATATATTTAAATATTCGCCCAATTTATAAATCAGTTACAAAAATTTGTTCCACTACCAAGAACATTATCGCATCCGTTTTGAATTTTGCAAAATTTTGACGGTGCAATTATTCTTATTTATTCTTAATATTTGTCTGAACGATTTCTTCGTCCGGTGAACGCACATTTTCCCTTTGAATAATAATTTGGCACACAAAATTTACTCTAATATTATTTTATGAATGAATTTATTTAAATCATCGCTCATTTTGTTAACCAACTTCTAAATAATCTCAACTTACTAATAGATTACCGTATCATTTTTATTTGATTTGGTCATCGTATATTATTCTTTAATTTATTTTATGAATATCTTCGATTGGTGCACATGATCACATTGCGAATACGCCTTTTCTGTTTTCATAATATTCTGGCATTCCTCCTGACATTTTCCCCCCATTTCAATGGATTATAATTTGCTACTCGCTCATTATATTAAAAAATTTCTTAAACCACTTCTATTAACTGGCAGAATATCGCGTCAATTTTAATTGATTTGTGTGTATTTCTTATAAATTTGACCAATCTGGGTACGTATATTATTCTTTAATTTTTTCTAACCATATTCCACGTTCAGTAATCATCAATCACTGCGAATATTGATTTCTCATTTTCGTAATATTCTTGCCTTCATCCTTAAATTTTGTCTTCTCCTATGAATAGATTATAATTAAATCATCCCTCATGATATTGACACAACTACTGAAACATTTACACTAAATAACGTAGCATGTCATCAGTAGTAGTTCTGTATTTGGTATTTTCGTAGATGATGACCCATTTGAGCAGAATATTTTGTTCTTCGCGCTGTACTGACTGATTTCTTTGTTTTTTGAGCCTGGATCACATTTTGAGTACACGTTTTCAGTTCGAATAATTTACTGTGACTCATCTTTACATCCTCTCTTATCCTATGAACGGGTTATAACTCAATCTTACCTCATAATAGTTACTCAACTTCTGAATCTTTCCCACTAACTGGAAAAGAATGACATCAATGGTAATTAAACGAACATTGGTTGCGCGGGTGGTGATAACAATTATTATAATCAAGGTTGCGGTCTTGATATAAACACCTGACCCATTAATTACTTACTTATGTCAGTATAAACTAAGAATTGTATAGTGTAGAAAAGGCAATTCATCCAGTAGACCGGTTTCGTCCTTATTGGGAACTCATCAAGTACTGGCCAGAATTTGCCGCGGACAGGATACGAACCTGGGCACGTCTGCTTCGGAATCTGGTGCTCTAACCATCATCATGGTAGTTTGGTATTTATTACTTTTGACATGATAAAGTATCTGGGCTACCTATGTTCTTCTTCGTTGTTTTCTGGGCGATTTCTTATTTGGGTGATCATGTTTCACATTTTAAATAATGTTTTTTACTGTTAAATATTTTTCTGATATTCATCCCTACAACTTTTTTTATTCTTAAATGATTTTTTTATAATCCATCACACAATATTCTGACCTACCACCTAAAGCATCTCCCGTATTTGACACATAATGGTATCAATTTTAATTCACATTTAGTCCGATCTGGGCCTGTTATGACTTTCGTCGTCGTGTGAAATAATAAATTAATTTCCTCCTAAATCATCTGCACTAACTGACGCAGCATGGCATCAGTTATTTGAATTTTTAAATATTTTTTTCATCTCTTGACCGAGCTTTGCATCATATTTTATTTTTCATTGTTTCTGATCGATTTCATCGTTGGGTGGTCAGTGTTTTTTTGTTTGAATACTGATTTATTTTGTTCAAATAATTTTCTGATCCTCATCCTTATAACAGTTTCCGAGCAATGTCTTGTTTGGGCGATCATGGTTCACATTTTCAATAATGTATTTAACTTTTAAATAATTTTCGTTTATTCATTCCTACAACGTTTCTTATCTTTTAAATGAATTATATTTAAACCAGAATTTTGTTTATTTTACATGTGTTGAAATTGTGTCCGATCTGGTTCTCATATGTAATTCTTAATAGCTTTCTAAAATATTTCAGCGTTGAGTAAGTAGTGATCATTTTTTGCATATTCCCTTCCCTATTGTATAATTTTCTGACATTAAAGTTCCTGGTCGTTTGGGTGGATTTTACTTCACTGGCCTTTACAGCTTTATTTTAAGTTAAGTCACCAGGCTTCAAAATCACCACCATATTATGAAAAAACGTATCAGCTTTGTGATTGGATAATTTTATATAAATCAATAAACGATCTGCTCAACGCAAGTTTTTCTGACTGTTTTAAAAAAAAGAATTTCTTCACTGGCTGATCAGGAATCAATTTGGTCAATATTTGTTATCTTGCGTAACAATTTTTGACAGTGCCTAATTTGCTTTCTTGTTTTCTGGTCAGACTGTATTTGCGTCAGCTCTAACGGTTGTCTCCGTGACGATCCGCGCATTGCAATTAGCAAACACAAAATCACCACTACAAAGAGGCAAAGTATTTTGTCACTATTTCACCGCTTTTTACTTGTGCTGGCCAATTAATAGCTACGTACGTCAGTAACATCTTGAATTCTTGACATTCCCAGGTGCGGAGTTCAAATTTGGCATTGATTGGTGGGTTTGCACTTGTCCCTTCAGTATGAAGCCGCCCCTCAAATTCTTGTCTGAACATGACCAGGGACCAGATTTTCCAATACGAAACATAAACTGTACACCTGGAAATGTAAACGATTCAAGATTTTACCGAAATACTAATGCTATCAATTGCCACGCACAAGAAAAAAAGGCGGCAAAAAAGCAATAATCAACAGCACTGCACAAGGTAAAACAACAATTAAGAATTACTTAAAACAGTGTTTCGTCGTTTTTAATGGAGATCATTGGTATATTTTTAAATAATAGGCGAAGCGCTCTTTATTAATCATGGACCACATTTGCCAATATTCGTTTTCCAATAAAATAATTGGCTGACACTAACCCAAATTAATTCTCTTGCATAATTAAACAAACATTACTTGTGCTTGCTGTGATAACATTCATTATAATAAAGGTTGCGAACATGACATAAACACCTGACCCGTTAAGTACATACATTTGTCATTTTAAACTAAGAATTGTATAATATAGAATAGGCAATTCACCCAGGAGTTAAATGCTGTTTGTTGTGGAGAATTAATATATATGCAAGTATGTATTAGGTGGTGCGAAACTAGTTACAAATTAGTTCAGTTGTGACCAGAAGGATAAACCAAAGACAGCATGAACGAAAAGTAGAATATCATGCACATTAGTTTCGTGCTTACTGGCGACACATCAATAGGAGCTGGTATTACGCCATTAAACCACTATATATTTGAGTGAGGAATGTGGGATACCGTCCTATTATCCCAAATTCCTAAACAAATATATAGTGGTGAAAGGGCGTAATACCGGTTCATAATGATGAGTCGCCAGCAAGCACGAAACTAATTTGTATGAGATTATACTATCCTTTCGCCTAGGAAACCGGTTTCGTCCTTATTCAGAACTCAACACGTACTGACCAAAATTTGCTGGGTTCAAACCCTGTCCGCGGCAAATTCTGGCCAGCACGTGATGAGTTCCGAATAAGGACGAAACCGGTCTACGCGGTGAATTGCCTATTCTACATTATACAATTCTTAGTTTATACTGACAAATTTATGTACTTAATAGGTTAGGTCTTTATATACAGTTCGCAACCTTGATTATAATAAATTTCTTTTGAAATGCGCGCTTTAATAAAATTCATTGTACCCTTTCTGTGTGCAAAAACATGTTCACATATTTCTATCTTTTTTTTTGCTTACCAATTTATATATAAAGATATATCATTAGTAGATATTTGAGAAGACCATGCGAAAGAAAATTTTCTTATATCTGGTATAATAAATTTCTTTTGCATAATGAATGGACTATATTTCACAGAGATTTGCAGATTATATTTATCACAATTTCCACTTCTTATAAACACCTTATACAAATACTTTCACCGCGAACTGACACAGATGATGGTCAGTTGTAATTGTAAATTTATGGCACTGTTTGATATAAAGAACGTCCTGCGAACGGTAGTTCACACTGAGTATTTTTTAAAGACTTCTTCAACTTGATTATGATGCAGTTTTGTCAATATATACCCTATCCAGGCGAAAACAATTCTTCCATCCACCGGAATGTATTTTCCTATCATTTGTAATGATTATATTTCATTCAGCGTTGCCGATGGCCTTTGACACTTTTTACGCTCTTTGCATTCACAGAACACCAAATTCAAAACCACAAACGGACTCAGCGTCGGGTCAGTTGTGGCTGAGCATTTTTCTAGAGCGACGTGAGCTTAATCCAATACCTGGGACAATTAAAAAAAAGTGGTGCATTGTGTGATCATCGGCCAATTTTTCTAATATTCCCTTTTTTATAAGGTAATTTGTTGACACTGGTTGAAAGTGATTTCTTGCCCACTGAATGGACTATATTTTGTCAACATTTTGTGCCAATTTAATGATTTGCATTTGGTTTTTGTTGATTACAAGGAGCGCGGATCATGATTGTGACATTCGGTGGGGCTATTCGAAATATAAGAAAATCTAATTATTAAAGAGGATAATGATTAAATGCAAAAATGAACCATCATTATCAGACGCAATAATGTTTTGACAAGTTTCGGTCATTGGTCAGTGGCTCATACTTGAATAAATTGACCAATCGCAGTACGGTCTCAGCTTTTTTCGGCCACCTGGACAATTATAAATGCATTGATCTGTGCAGTATTAGCATAACTTAATAAAAGCCTAATGCTTCATTATGTTAAGAATTTTTTGAGTATATACCAAATTCGACAAACAGTTGAATCCAAATATGTAAATTATCTGAAAATTAATTTCACTAAAATGCTAGGAGACAAGTTTCCAAATTTTATTCTGATAGGTTTGTTTGTTGTTGGGCTAGTTGAGAATAGGATTGACGAACAAATCACGTACCGGAACTTATTTTGAATACATTAGCTAACAACGAGTGCAACAAGTGATTGCATAATTTGTTTACTTAAGTTTGTTTTAATCTTGATTTTTATCAACTGTAAATCTAATTTCTCTCCCAGAAAAATGAACAGAAATTTAGGAGAACTGACAAAGTATGTAGACCGTCCACCCAATGCCCAAAAATGAACAACAAAAGT
>JAQBSW010005664.1:0-55400 GCA_029291075.1 Eudiplozoon nipponicum
CGAGGTACGAAACTTTCGGCCGTGAACTTCTCGCCATCCACGACGCAGTGCGCCATTTTATCAGCATCATTGGCAGTAACAGATTTGTTGTTTTCACAGATCATGCACCACTAGTTAGCGCACTTCGAAACGCAACTTCATCTATCGCCAAGTACCCTGCCAGGGTGGAAAGACAGCTTTCTCGTCTAAGCGAATGGCAATTTGACGTCTTTCACGTCAAGGGTAAACAGAACTTTATTGCAGATGCCCTGTCCAGGCCAGACGTCTCTCTACAACCACCTTCGCCGTCACCATTCACTGTCAACTCCGTGGCACTCAGTGAACCTGCACTAACGCCAACTCTCCTGCGAACTGAATAACGCGGTGACATTCACATTCAAGATCAATAGCCCGTCACCCAACCAAGTTCATATGCCGTCTGTGGGAAGGCTTACCAATTGTTTACTTCACGGGTACGCAGCCCAACAAGCCAGTTCTGCCGACCAGCCTTCAGAGGAAGGTTTTCGATTCAATTCACTCAATTTCTCACCCAGGAAGCCAAGCGACTGTCTGACTTCTTACAGACCGTTTCTGGGGTCACAGACTTAGGCAGAATGTTAACCGATGGGTCTCAGAGTGTGCAATTTGTCAGAAAAACAAGATCACACGACACACTCGTTCTAAGTTGCAACATTTTCGGTCCACTTCTCGCCCAGCCATCGTCCACATCGACATAGTTCATCTGACAAAGGTTCAAGGTTTCAGCTACCTTCTAACTATGATCGATGGATTTACACGGTGGCCTGCGGCATTACCTCTTGGCACCATTTCTGCAGACGAAGTAACTAACGGTTTTTATCTCTGCATGGATATCCAATTACGGTGTTCCCAATGAGGTCATCACGGACAGAGGCACTTGTTTCTCATCTGATCGTTTCATAACCACCTTGCGGTACATGGGATGCATCTTACGCCAGACGACTGCCTACCATCCCCAAGCTAATGGCATGGTAGAGAGAATGCATAGGGAACTCAAAGCGGCTTTAGCATCCTCGTCCATTAATGGCAACTGGGTCGATGCACTACCTTTAGTTCTGCTGGCCATGCGTTCTCGTACTCGAGAATCCATTAAAACATCTGCGTCACAACTCTTGTATGGCATGGATCTACGCCTGCCTAATCAGCTCCCACGTCTACTACCGGCACAAGATGACCCACAAAACGAAGCTACCCGCCTTCGACTTAATTTCGGTAACATGTCCGAACAGCAGCCGAGACACACGCCTCGTCCAGTCTTCGTTCACCCACAGCTCCACAGCTGCAAGAGAGTACTCTTTCGCAACAATACTGCTGTTGCACCACTACAACCCAAGTATCGCGGTCCTTACCCGATTTTACTCAGACAGCCAAAATACTTCATCGTTATGCAAGGCGCTACACCGACATCAGTAAGCATAGACAGGTTGAAACAGTTTATCGAACCACCTGATCCTGAGAGCGTTCAACCTTCTACACACGTCTCAGGCTCCGTCTGCCCACAATCTCAACCTGCTTTGTATAACGCGTAATTAATTTTTTTAAACATTAACATTTAACTATAAATTTTTTTTTAAACTTTACGTTAATTTTTAGTATTTGTCTCACGTGGCATAACCACCTGTTCTTAGCTAACAATTGTGTAGCATTTTTGAACAGTTCTTTGGTATTATGCCACCTCTGAGGCAATGTTCGTATACATTTTTTTATGCAATTGCCTTTGATTTTAATGTATATATATTTCACATTATAATGTACTTCTCACACATGACATTACACTGCCCATTTTGGTATGACCAGCTACTTAGTTGCTAACGTTTTCGTGTAGCAACACTAAGTAGTGATCAGCTTCATATCATGGTACAGGCCACTTTCAATGCAACTTTATCCATTTCACAAAGACCACTACAAATGCCATGACCACAACGTCGAGCACTTTAGCTCCTTTGGTCGTATACAAACACTGACAACGATCCAACCTGCTTGGGTTTTTATCTTAAACCTGGCAAATTCAGAGGCGATTTACCTCGAAATCTTTACGCTGCGGCTCCAAAACTTACACTGCTCTATTTTGCCTCACGTGCTATGACCGTCCACTAGAGCTAACAATTTGTGTAGCAATTCCTAGTGGTTACCTGGCATCATATCATTGTTGAAGCAACCAACAAGCATATTTAAGCCCAGCTTTTATGGTTCATCATATTTTTGCTTAACTTGGTTCGAACTCTGTCATGCATTTCTTATCTAGCCTCGCAGAGAGGAATATTTTTTCTTTTTTTTCAGAGAGGAAAGTGTTGTAACGACACAAATCAATCGGTGACATATTGCGTAAATAAAATTCAAATCCATTTACGTTGCACCAATGAGAAAAAAGCAAATTGCCGTTTAACCACGTTAAACGACGTTTAACCAATAGTATGCAAGTACACACATTGCATGCTATTTAAGCACGGTAATTTACCATGCAAGTCAGTTGTGGCATTTGCATTCTACCTGCTTCGCGTATTTGCTCGATCGGCTGTCAGCGCATATTGCACTTTACCGGTTGTCAATCCCTACTCGTCTTGATGCGAGATACCAGAGAGACGAGCCAATTGAGTGCAGGACCTGCATGACACCATACACAACGCGATCACAGCTCAACCACGGGAGCCAAAACTCAACCAGAGTCCACCCAAGGCTCTAGGACATCTTCACTTGGAAGACTTCAAGCGAACGTATTACCTGGTCCTCTTAAGGGCCCCCATATCAGCAACTAATCTCTATTCAGAGCACCTTAACCGAGTTTGTAACGTCGTACGGCATTTACTTGAAGCCGGGGCGTTTACACCTTTGTTATATTCTTTTACTATTGCATTGCTTGAAGAGGTCAACTTATTCAAAATAATTACCTTTGGAATGACATTTAATTTTGTTTAATGCATAAATAGGTATATACATACCTATATTCAAGTTTGCAGACAAAAACAATATTGTATTTAATTTAGAATTTCAATTTTGATGTGGATTCATGAAAATTTGAATAACTGACGCTCTCTGTCAGAGAATTTTCTACTATATAAGTTATTAAGTTTCTGATGAAGTTATGAATCATAATTTCACGGGTAATCCCGCTTCTTATGGAAGCAATGAAACTTTGAAGAACTACTTAAATTACTCTTCGCAAAATTTTTCTGGTAATGGTGGCTACCCATTATTTAACTCTGCAGCGGTGGCTGCAGTTGCCGCAGCAGCTGCTGGATATTCGCAGCAACTGCAAGCATCTAACGTATGTTTTTGAATAAATATTTATGTAATGTTTCAATTTCTTATCAGCTGGCTCATGATTAAAAAAAAATGTCCTTAAATTTTACCCATATGTTTTATTATAACTTGTCAATGTTGTAAATATGATAAATTTAAATAAATCTTTATTTGGCGGCAACATCTACCTGCCTCGACAATTGAGAAGATCAGTATACAAATCGAAAATAGAACTACGTATGGGTGAATTAAAAAGTTGTTAGCTATTCTCAGCGATATTGAAAACGTTGGGATTGTTACAAGTTGTAAAAGGAAAGTACTTTCAGCAGTTTTATCCCAGTTCCTCTTTTAAAACGACGACGCACGCAATGACCAGGATAAAATTTGCTAAAATGAAAGCATCAGAAGAATCTGAATGCAAGTTCCTGTAACAGGATTTGTAGATTTCGGTTGGCATCTTTTTGCGAGCCTTGTTATTTTTCAAGCGCCATGGGCATTGTGAGAAAACAAAGACCATCGAGTTCTAGACATCGACAGCAAAATCTCGTCTTATTCTGTTTAATTTCCATTAAAATAGATGAAATAGTATAAAAGCCTTTAGTTAAGTGTTTAGGACTCTTCAATAGACCATTTGATGCAGTAATCAGGGGAATGAACTTGGTGATGTTCTAAAGTCATTAACGACCGCCAATGGTGTAATCGAATGAAATTACGGTTTCTACAAACATGTGAGAAAGCTAGAGATATTGATCTCTCAATAAAGAGTATTACTTACTTTACTTTACTGCGGCTGACTCCTTTTGGAGGATAAGCCGGCTCCATTTTCATGGATAGGGGGAAAATGCGCTTCAAGTCATTGTTCTCTTTGAAGAATTTGTTAAAGAGATACAGGTTAACCCATATAAATTAATAATGAGATAGGAGATTTGTTTTCGCGAGTGGGTAGGTGGTGTTTGAATTTAACGTCTTTGACTGGTTGAGCAAGTATGTCCAACGAGCCATGGAACTACTGCAAACTTTCTTTATCCCTGTCATAGTTCATCCCAATAGATGAAGTATGAATTTGCCAGTTAGCTCAGATTTTCGTCTGTGAGGCTGGCGTCGTCCAAGCCCGAGAAGTTATTGTGTGCTTTTTATTTTCGTTACTGTTTTTGTATGATTGCGAATTTCTGACGAGAGCTGGAATCTACTGTAGTACTCTTTTAGACGCAGAGCGCTTGCTTGTGGATTATTTGTTTAATATGATTATCAATGCGTTAGAGTGCGAGAACAGGACTGGTGATGAAGTGTGTAGTATTGAATTACTCGCCAGGTTGTCACGTGCCTTGAATAGAGTGCTTTACTTTTTTGACTTAGTTTTGCTGGATGGAAGTGGCAGAGGCCAAGTAAAATGATAGAGCGTCAGACGATAGCATCACAGAGTCAGCTAAACTTTTCCCACTCACTGAAACGCCTGTATGTTTCTATGATCTCCACTGGAGCAGAATATGAAAGGGGGATAAGAAGTGAGGCTTGGTAGTGGTCAAGACTAGGGAAAATCTACCGACTTTGGAAATAACTTGCTTCTTTATTGGAGAGGACGTAGTCGAGTTGATTATTTCGTCGGGTAGGAAATTGCACGAATTGATTCAGAAATTTGTCAGTGAAAAGCCGCAAAAAACATTGTCTTCTGATGCTAAGTTTTGCCAGTTGGTTTGAGGGAGGTTGTCTCCTACAACACAGACGGTTGTATAAAATTTGTGGACAGATTTGCGATTAAAGAGAATTTTCGAGAGAGAATCAGGGGGATGATGATTAGGCCGGAGAAGAAAAGTAAGCGAGGGTGTTACTGTGGCGGTGGAAACGCGAGGTTGGTGGATAAGAGTGACTTCTCTTGTTGGTAAAGTTGAGTTCATCAATCTGACTCTAGTCAGGAGTTGAGTTTTCATAGTAGGACAGAGTAGGTTGTTCGTGGCTCGAGCAACTGGACTGATGTAGCTTCACTCGAAAGTGCTTTATTACATTGATAGACGTAAGCATCAAAGTGGGCATGTTGCCACTTACCTGGATGGCGTTCGTGAGATTAGGTAAGATAATATTACATTGAAGCGTCTCTGATAATGCCTCTTATGCTCGAGTGTCTTTTCTGTGTTGCTCTATATAGTGGAAATAGCCCTGTTTTTAGAAGAGATCAGCCTCCAGCTCAGCACTTGGGGCTTGTTCAGTTACTCGCTGTAACAGTGTGCTGTCGCGCTTTGATTTTAATTTCCTACAGGGGTTGTCGAGATGTGAGCAAGTCCATATTGTCGTTATTAAGATCGTAAGCATGAACGCACGACGCTTGCCTCCAAACTGCTTGATCAAGTCGACTGCCAAATGATATTTCGTAAATCGTTTTAGGGAGAAGTAAATAAATATATTGTTCTTGCTGTGATTGCGCAAATAAACCTCTCGCTACACCATTGACGAAATTGTCCGCCACACACAACATGTGTAGCCGTAAGCTGGATATAAAATTACCAAATAAAGACGCTAGGCAACAAGACACCAGCCACCTTTTGTTGACGTTCTGCTTGATTGGTTGACAGAGTTAGAAGATTTTGGTTTGGGATTGGAGTTCACAGCAATAGAATTTTATAATTAATTCTAAGAGATTTGAATGTCAAACGGTCCGTGCAAAAGAAAATAAAAATAAATAAAGCAATATAATAAGTCCATAGATTAAAAGAAAATTTAATTTAAAACAATATAAATTCCAAATTAAGTTAATTCCATAGATCGGGGCCTAAATAAACATTTTTTACGATATAAATTTGTTAATTGATAGGAGGAATCTAAGTACCTAAAAAGTTGAAAATAAAATTTTGCCAGTTAAAAATGCTATTAATCCTCGTGCGACAGCGATAATAAAAGTTTATTCCCACAAAATTTCTCAGACGGCGTACTGTTCCGGGCTCTGACATCTTAATTGCCTGGACCTTGTCTTGCTGATGCTTACTTTTCAATGGTATTCCAAGAAACTTTACTGTCGATCATCCAGTATTGCTCTTCGCAGGTTGAGCCACTGGTAAATATTGTTCCAGGCTGGTCAAAACTGTTTCCAATTGCCCATATTGTTTTTCACGGCATCGTTTACACTTAATTATGCCACAGATACGCGCCTTGAAAACAGAATGTACTGAAGGACTTCTTCAGTCAAAAGCTGTAATTTCAAGCATGCATTTTTAGCCCTTAAGGCATGTGATTGGACATCACAATCCATTGGGGTTTCCTTAGAGCTGTATCCTAGCTTAAACTTGATTACGATTTTATACTTTTCCTTCACCTATTTCTTGTCTAATGATTACTTACTGAAAAAGAGATGTCACAAAACAGTCAGATAGCAAATTTATGACTATATTTACGTTTATTGCATTTATGTCTATTCAAATTTACGTTACTACCGTTGTATAAACTTGGATTGTTTCGTCATTCCGATGTTTTCTGTGAAACACTTACGAGAAGAACACATTGCTTTATTGCTTTAAGGAATGAAAAATTGCGAAACTGGTTTAATGAAAATTGCCTGATCTGCGTTTTGACTAACACAGGCTGATTTCAAGTTTTGTTTCTTGAAATTTTTTTCGGTGGTCATTGGCGGCCGCCTTCTTCAGTTTGCCCATCATCGGATGTTTTAAAAGACATGTACTACAGGCTGACATTGCACTAGATAGTTGAGTGTCACGTGTGTGTCTATATATTCATAACTGTTATGTTCATTCAACCAAGTTCAGTGTCTTAATATGTATTTACCATTTACATGCGTCAGACTATTTTTTATGCTCTCCATGTACCTCAAATTAGGAATAAATTTTAGAATGACATCCATCATTTGTAATCTCTCAAACATTTTCTTGTGCTGGACAATTGATAGAGCTCCTAGGTCAGTAAAATCTTGATACCTTTACATTCCCAGGTGCACTCATTTTTGGCCTTGATTAATGGGTTCTCCCTTGTTCCTTTATTTTGAAGTTCTTCAGCTGCTTGTCTGAAAATGACGTTGGAACCAGATTTTATGTGGCAAATGTGCAACAAGTTCGTAACGGATAGACAATTCTTGAGTACAATTATTAATTTTCTGAAGCATGTTTTTCTTTCCTGCTATCAGAACAGCATCGTCGACATGCCGAGCGCCACCACGGATCTACACTGGAGAACACTGGGTGACCTCAGCAGAGACTTTATCAACAATATAATTAAACATGGCGTGTGCAGTGATGCATCCTTGTCGAACAAATAAGCCAATCACATCAGTTTCAGAGATTCGTTTAATCTTACGAACACTTGACGATGAGCCATTATAACAAGCTTCGAGCAATCAAAAATTTGTAGCCGGGATGCTATCATTAAGCATAACTCGCCAAAAATTTAACTGGAATTGGCTAAGTAATAAAAGTTTAATTTGGTGAAATATTCGCTTGCATGGGTTAACCTAGTTCGCTACTCTTTCACTTTGGGAATTCTGAGAATATTAGCTTTGATGCAGCGAAAGGCGAACCGACATCGTATGAGGTTGTTGGAGTGCAAGTGCCAACATTTTAATTTATGGGCCTCACAAAGGTGGTAATAAGCTAGATCTTTGTGCACCTATATTCCACTGAACTTAGAAAATTCGGAATGGAAGTCATCGACATAAGCATAATCGTCTCTAAAGATGTTCTGCCCAAATTTATTCGTTTTAAATGCATGAATATTAGAATTCAATATGGGCTACCGCGTGGAGCGGAATTTCAATCTGATTCTAGCTGCCAGAGGACGGATCATAACCATTAGTTGAAACAGTACAACATTCGTGATATGCGAACGCATCTAAAATAAAAGATAACCAACGTATGTATTCTAGAATATAATCGATCTGATTGCGATGACGTCATCGTCCAATTTTAATTTGTCACATATCTGTACCCTGTAGTAAAGTGCCGCTTTGGGTGATTGAAAATAAAGCTCATCATAACTGGGTTAAGATTGAAGAACCTGATTCCTTTAGCACAAACGATTTTAGCCATCACAGATCTTAATTCATTTCCGAATCTCTTGTAACCATGACTTAGTTGGACATACAAATTGCCGTCAGTCACTAAAATGTCGAAACGCCATTTAAGTACAGATATCAAATCTGATCTATTTTCATATAAATCATTCTTTTCTTGTAAAATAGCTAAAATTTAGCGCGTACATATTTAATACTATGAAAATTAGCTTTCCCATGCGGAACATTGAAAAAGCCAAGCGGGAGTGTATAACAGCCCAGTAAAGTAAGTCTGCAACTGCAGCACTGCATAAGAGAAAGTCGATATAATTCATGACTAGATCACGCTCGTATTGGAATGACAGATTTTCGTCCTTTTGTAAACTTGACCCGAATGAGGCGCTTTGAAGAGTGCTTAAAGTATTTCTGATATCCTGGCGACAAGCAACGTGAATGCCGTACTTTTGCAGTTTAGCAACCGTTAAAAATTGACTATCTCCCAAGACAAGAGCATTCACATGTCACGTGCCAATGGATTAACTATCTTTTGGTCTTAGAAACACACGTGTACCAGCAGAAGCAGATGGAAGCTCACTATGTGTATTTTGGCATATAATCTGTTCCAATACTAAAGACGTGCCGTTACCAGTTGCCTTACTCCAACCTGTTCCCGTAACACGCATGTGAGCACAGTTTTTACGACACAGACGGTCCTAGCAATAACAATTGATTTTTGACTAGAGATTTTAATGTAAACATTAGCATTATTTACCCTCCGACGAATATGCGACGATATCGGTCCTTTCCGAGGTTTTCATAAAAGGCATTCAATTTTAGAGCCGCAATTTCAAGCCTGTCTGCCGAAGTTCGCTTTCGCTTATCCGTCTTGCAAGATTCAGTATGCTAGGCTACTCTTTTTATCCTGTGCACCGACCAATGCATTATGAAATACTTATCGCCTGGATTATTCATGTTTGTTTGCGCAAAAAGATAACACAGGATCGTGCATTTTAAAAGGGAATGGGTGATTTGGATTTAGTCGTCATGCGCTTAGATGGTCTGCCGAAAATGAATAACATTGGCATTTTGTTGAATTTTGTGCTAGAAAATTTTGTTCATAGCGAACAGATTAATGAAAGATTGGTGGGAGGGCTTGAATTCGTTGTCATATTTATTTTCTGCAACCTTCCTGATGTCGGCCTAATATGTCGTTGTAATCAATGTAAATCATCGATTGCTGAACGCCGCCCTAGGCCGTACATCAGATCTGATGGTATTTTACAGAACGTATCTGTATTTTAATTATTAGATCGGATTTTAACTAGCTCATACATGTTACGGGTTCCTAAGCATAGTTTTAGCATTAAGTAAGACTGCTTCACTGAATAGTAGAAAAAGCAAAAAAATATCTGGATTAATCATTCGCACTGGAATTGGAGAGGAACCGCCTTTGGCAAACTAATAAACCTGACAAGTATACGCCATTGCCAAAATTTGCTCAATTATATTGTAGACAGTTTTCTAAGCCTCGGTGATGTTCAGTGGTGAAGGGGGCAATTCTTTTGAACACTAGTGAACTGGCGATATTTTATTTGCAATAATGGAAGACGAGCTCTAGAGAGCCATTAGATAGTTTAGATCCAGTGTAGTTTTTAAACAAATGCTTCTAAAACGTTTCTTATGACTAATTTTATTCCAAAGCCAAGGATCTTTTCAAACGGTGTCCTGCTACCAATCTTTAATATATTTATCTAGCTGAAATCTCTGGTGATGCCAGATGAACAGGCTTCTGCCGATATTTTCTATTTTTAGCCTTGCTGCGGCTAACTTATGCAAACATCTTTCGAATCTCACGTCCATTTCACAATATATTCTTTTTGATCTCCTTTGTGGTTCTGTGATAGCAGCTGAATTATTATAGCTACGAGCGCTTTAAAAATTCATTGTTATGTTTTCGTTTGATTTGTATTCATGTCGTCATTTGCATGCCAGGATGCATTGATCAGGAAAAAAATTATGAGTCGATCTGTAATGTGCTGCAGACATTTAATATGCCACCGAACCTAGTTAAAATGCTAATGTGTTGATTTTGGCATATAATGAAAATTAATTTCAAGATCCTTGTGAAGCTACCGAGCGACATTCCCGTGAATTTAAAACATGTTGTAGCTCAGGAATCCTGGGGACAAACGGTTTTATTCTCGATATTCATAAATTTCGACAGTTGAAAGCGATGACCGTTTCTTCTTCTATACTCATATTCTCTTTGTTACTCATTTAGCCTAGATATTTATGAGCCTACCTGTGACATTTTTCAAAATATCCATATTAAAACCGCAGAGTTGAAGTTGGCGATGGATTAATTTGTAATTATTTGTGTGTAGAGTATGCGTATTTCTTGCCTAAATTCAAAACGACACCGGTACATCTACTCGATGTTGCTTGTGAGTAATCTCGGTTCTCTAATAATAAAAGAATATCGCTTTGATTGCCAAGGTCGACGAAACTACCACCTGTTTTAACTTCTTCGACTGCATCTAGAATTTACGGAAAAGTGTATTGTATAATAGCGACTTTTACGCAATCGAACTAAAATGGAGAACGTGTAATAAAATTTGGCATTATTCACTACTAATCCTAATGTAACTAGAAATTTTGTGGTATGTGCTCGTATAATTTTTCAAAATATTTTCGAGCTTGTTTATTGGAGAATCGATATGAGCAATACGATGCAGGTTTAGAAATGTGGCTATATTTGGATAACGATACTCATGTCGACATTCAAATATCTACCTTAGGATAAAATGTGATTTTGTCAAGTACAATAGACATTTCTCATATTCTCTTCAAGCAACTTCAAATAAATATATCTATATTTTCACAAAAATTAAATTAAACAGCAAATTGAAACTGTGAAGAAGTGTGAAAGTGGAGAGCGTCTAATCACTCACATGCATCACCTCCAGCTCAGTATCATTTTCAAATCATGCTTTTCTGCTAGCGTATATTGGACTACAATTTGTTTATCCAAGGCGCTTCATAAATTTGAAAATCATTTTAAAAATATTTGGTAAGAATCTTGGAGGTAATATCCGATAGTCTTATTTCGAGGTTTCAATAATATATGGAACAGTTGGAGTTGTGAAATAACAATCTGCTTGCACACATGCGTTTAAATTGTAATCCGCTCATATCATAGTTATTAACCGTCTCGTCGAACCTCACTAATTTACAGCTATGTACGGTTGTACATATATTAAACATAAAAATGCAAGTTTTTAAATTCTACGAATCTTTACTGCAAAAAAATATGAAATGCCTTACGCCGTCAAGGGATCATCATTTTAGTACTTACTTTCGAAACGGGGCATGTGCTCATTTGACAAATTTCGCAGTTTGGAAAAAGCATTATCGTAATTAAGTTGGTACACCCGGTCTGGATCACCAAATCCACTAGTATTTATATATATATATATATATATATATATATATATATATATATATATATATATATATGTTTATAATTAGTACTACAGAACACATTAATAACAAAGTGGATAAAGGCTATTTATTTCGTGAATACTAATCATCTCTTTTACAATCATACATATTTATACATTTTGGTTTTCAATTGATTATGCTAGTGGTAACAAATCTGACTCGTTTTTACTGCTGTTTCTTGTTTTGACTAGTTGGTGAGTGTGTATGCATTTGTGTTTGTGTGTATGCGTGTTTGCTTGTAAAGGTCATTCTCGCAGTATTGCGAAGTGATGTCTGATATCTTGTCATTATTGTTTTGATAGCTTGAGAATTAACCATTTGTGCGCATTGTTCACTGTTACATATACAAGTGCTATTTTTCCCAGGTTGTTGCGAATACCATGATTTTCTACTCTGCCTCTTTGCCTTCATTTTCCCTCTACACTCAAACTAATGCAAACGCTCTTGTTGATATGAATACGGCGGATGTTGACTTAATCATTAAATCTAAAATCGTATTGTGAAATAAAAAAATAATTAATAAACAGGTTTTTATGTCGGTGAATTTAGTGTGCGTGCATATAAACATTTAGCAACAAAAAAATTTGACTTACGTTGGAGAAATTACTAATCGATATATGCTGTGTATTCGAAACGGGAATCCAGTATCTACGAGTATTGTCGAGCTCACTGAACCATAATTATCTACGAAATATGTGTTTTGAACCACCAGTATCACGGATTTTTCATAAACATATAACCTTAGTTTACAAGCTGAAGTTAGTTTTACCAAATGGATTCCTATAAGCAGCCGATTTTGTGCTGAACGTTTCAAAACGCCCATTAAAATCACTGTCAAAACCCTAAATAAACGTTGCCTTTTCGTAATATATGCCTTTTCTACAACCATTCGCAGCTACTGTCCAAATATTTATGGATTGTATAGACGCTTCAAGGTCTTTTGGAGCACTTTTATTGTTGATTTGTACTCACATTTCCGAAATGTTAAATATCAATAATATATGTTAAATAAACATATGCAAACTTGAATAGCCGCTTTGTCAACAAATATATGAAGAATAAAATCGCGTTAAACTGAATTTGGTGATGAATATTCAGTCTTATTGTATGCCATTGTTGGCTCCCTTAGAATCAATTATTGAAACTCGGATAATTTTGTGCAGATCATCGAATCTAGACGCAAAATTCCTACTAACTCATCTTATAATAATATTTGTAGAATTATTAGACGCTAACTTAATGATCTGGAATCTATTTGGAGCAGAAAGGCTAAACATGTGATATAATCAGTCATATAATGGAACGACTGACGTTTATACAATCTTATTCGAACAGGCCCGTAAAAAATAAAAACGATATACGATTTTTAAATTGTCTAATAATCGTAAAAAAGCATTATCTGATCGGTAGAATGAACACGTGAAAAAACAATTCTCTTTGGCACTTGCATCAGTTCCAATTGTGGAAAGTATGGCCGTATGAGTTATCTAGAGCGATTGCCACAGTTATAATTATAAAATGCAATTTTTTTTCCTAAATACCGTAAAATTGCAGGTCTCAAAGGTTTGCTACCGACATTCGTTAAAGATTATATATTAAGTATTGCTTGCAATGTAACAAACTATTTCAATGAGAACTAGATGGATATGCGAATGACAGCATTAAACTAAGGTTTAATCTCATGTACGCGGGCACTTGGTGCTTGCTGATGGATCATCAATAGTAGGCTCAATACAAACTATATATTTTGTTTTAAAAAATTAAAACAGTCAGATGATGTAATTTCCTTAGCTTATATATATAAAGAGAGTAAGGTAGTTTTTTCATACAAAGTTCTCGACAATGCGACTTAGAAACAAACTCGCTATATACAATATTTACTAAACTTGTAAGGGGTAAAAATAATATGGTTTGAAAATAAGCTACATTTAAAAAATATATAATAACAACCAATTCAGACCCCCTGAAACTCATGCAAAGCCTTATACTCCAACCTCTTATATTTCGTGGTACTAATGACATCGTTCATCATCATCATGTACAGCAACACAAAAGCCAATAGAAACTAATGTTTCACTGCCATATAACCATTAAAAAGAGGAACATAAAAACAATAAAAATTTCGTGAGAGATAACACTTAGTTACTATCTAGTAAACACAGAATAGAGGCAAACCAAACATCTACACAACACCATTATGTCTAAGTCAGCATTAAGGCAAGGCAATATCAGCAATACAGCTTCTTTGCTGTTTTCAGTGTATTACTCACTAAATTAAACCAAACCTCGCAACTAGACCTGGAAAACTAAGAAAAGAAAGTTAAGAAGATGATTCTACTTGAAATCTGCAACATGACCAGCCATTGAGCTCGTTTTGATGCTATGTCGCTCAGGGTTTCCATCGAAGAACTATTATGCGCAAGTGGACCCCGTCTGGAAGACGAGTGGATTCTATAGTACCAAGTTTGGGTGTAGTTGACTTTAATTTATTGTCATGTCAAAATCTGCCTCCTTGGTTTTTACGCCAATGTGGCGCTGGGTGAGCGGCCAGTGCTATACTGAGCAATGTTATATATGGCATTCGCAAAACGTACCTGAGCAAACGTAGTAAATGGAGCCTTATTTCGACAGAATATCGAATAGAAATTAAACGAACATTGGTTGCGCGGGTGGTAATAACTATTATTATAATCAAGGTTTCTGTCTTGATATAAACACCTGACCCATTAATTACTTACATATGTCAGTATAAACTAAGAATTTTATAGTGTAGGAAAGACAATTCATCCAGTAGACCGGTTTCGTCCTTATTGGGAACTTATCATGTACTGGCCAGAATTCCGAAGCAGACGTGCCCAGGTTCGAGTCCTGTCCGCGGCAAATTCTGGCCAGTACATGGAACAATAAAGACCAGTGATCTGAACAGGTACCTCTACCGTGCCGACGCCGCGGCATATGTAATAATAATGGAATCAAATGTTATCAATGAAAAAAAGTACGATCAACCAGGTCCGTACACTTGAATTCTAGAAAGACGCCTATTGTATGACGGTGATATTCATGTCGATATACAAAAATTTGCATTTATGTAAAATATCATGTAACATCGTCCTTACAGAAATCCAGAATTTCGTTAACTCGAAGCGCTAAGACAACGTAGGATAATCGAAGCAAGTAATTTAGATCCGACTGTAGTCAAGCTTATACCATGATGATTATCACACGAATTATGGTCGACTCATTCCGAACAAGTGGGTTGGTCTCTTCATTCAATATAGTACGCAAATGTTTAGTCAGCGCTCCCGAAATTAAATTGCCACCACCCTTACATAATCCTAGGAGCAGATCGTCAGGGCCTGAGGCTATGCGACAATAAAGAGGTAGGATTGCGTCCAGTATTTCGAAGTCTGATAATTCTTCGAGATTATCATTCAACACTGTTGATACAGGCATGATTTCGGGAATCGGATTTGACCGGTGCTCAAGAAGGTTGACCTCCGAAGTGTTCAGTCCACCTATCAAGGCGTCTTATTTTATCAGTTATTAGATGGTTGGATTACTTTAAATTTTTTTCGGATCTGCTGCGCGATTAAATTTAAAAAATGGCGGCTATTAACTAATGCGAACGGGTTTTCCATTTCTTCAGCCATTTTGGTCAAAAAGGATTTGCGATCGACCTTTAGACTGCGCTTAAGTTGGTGTCTCAAATTGTCTCAAATATTATTAGGAGTCTAGCCGGGCGGAATTTGGCACCTTGTTTTCAGTTTCTCCATAGATTTGATAGAGAAATAATGATAATTTTTACGGAGCTTTAAATATCATATATTGCACAGTAGAATTTTTTCGTCTAAATTAAATTTTTGAATTTTCGCCATCAAGATCGGTTGGTTTTGTTTTAGGATATCTCTATATAATTTTGTCGGAAGAACGGTTGTTCGAGTTTGCCTACATCAATTTGGGGTTTATTCTTAATTATTTTCCCGGAAAATTTTAGAGCAAATCTACATAGGATAATTGCATGGTCCGAGTCGATGATATAAGTGCAGCGACAATAATCATATACCAGCCGCCATCTAAACTAATTGTTACGTATAAATTTAATTTTGATATGTTTTGTCATATATATATATAATTGTATTGCCTAGGTAACATTTGCAACAAGCTTGTTTAAAATAGGGCCATAAGTATAAGCCAGTCAGCACTGATCAACGGGGTAATCTCAGCTGCACATGCGTGTCGTGCTCACTGATGACTCATCTGTGGCAGCCGGAATTACGTGTATCAACGTCATTGAAAATAACCAATTCGGAATATTTGCAGGTTTATGAAGTGGTAATACTTTCCATAGCCATCGTGATATAGACTTCATTCTATTCGTATCTACGTTATTTGCTTTATTATCTTACGCCGTCTTAGTGCTCCTCGTGAATCACACTAACGTAGAATAAGTTGGATTCCACCAAGTATGAGGTTTTAATGAATATAATTTTAACTTAAGGTGAGTAAAGGAAAATTTGACTTAGTTGATTACAACTTTGTATTAGATACATTGTCGAAAATGGGTCTTCCCGACAAATTAGTAATTATTATTCGAACTCTCTTGACAGAATCTTCTATTCGTGCTGGGATTTACAAAGAATTACCAGACAACTATTTGTACTGACGTCCGTCATTAACGCTGGCTTGGCCTAAATTTGGTAAAATATAGGTCTAAATTGTCTTATATTTTTATTTTGCCTTGATAGGTATTTCCATCTGTGCTAGATTCTTCGAATTTTTAAAATATAAATTCGTTCTGTAGTTATTATTTTTTGTCGTCATATAACAGTGGACCATTACTTAATTAATGGATCTGTGTTTACGTCTGTAAAGATGATGATAATGATGGTGGTGATATTGATGATAATGATTTTGTTGGTTATTATTATTAGGAATATCTATCTAATGTGAAATATATGAGTTCACTACAAACTGCATATAACGTTATCTCTAACTGGACATGTTCCTGTTGGCAATTTTATGTAGGCAAATGCAGCAGGAGACTGAATTTAGTCTTTACGGAGCACAGTTCGCTCTGGTTGCTGAAGAGTGAGATTGATGTTGCATGTAAGTCCATAACTAAACATGTAATGTCCTGTATAAATTGCGAATACCAACAAAGAATTTTTCAATTTTAATAAATTCTAGATGTATTGGTATGCTTCTCCATGTTAAATTGCGCTTAGATACTTTTCCCTTTTTACCAACATTTCGTAATGTGTACTCTTCTTCTATCCAAACATAACTATTTTTTGCAAGTATGTATTAGGTTTTGCGAACCTAGTAACAAATTAGTTCAGTTGTGACCAGAAGGATAAGCCAAAGTAAGCATGAAAGGAATGTGAATGCGATTATACTCTCCGTTCATGCTGCCTTTGGTTTATCCTTCTGGTCACAACTGAACTAATTTGTTACTAGGTTCGCAAAACCTAATACATACTTGCATATATATTAGCTCTTCGCAACAAACAGTATTTAACTTTAATATATTGAATTGAATGATGTCATACTTACCGAGAAATGTGATAACTGATAAAGATGAAGACCAGAGTGTATGGTTTAACTGGAGTAACAGGTGTTCGGAAATTGTTGTAATTCTCAGTTTGGGTGAATTTTAGCATAAATTTATATCCATTAGGTTGGTATCATGTACCGACTCGGAAACCATAGTGTTAGTACCCGGTACTCATCGATTTCAAAAAGGTATCAGTTACTAACACAATAGCCATAGTGTTAGTATCCTTTACAGACTCGGTATATATATTATATAGTGTGTGTTAGCATTGAAGTCGTATTGTCGTTGACTTTAGATTATGTTAGCTTCACTATTACAGGTTTACACATTAGTCTAGGAGATTGTACCGTCCTATTATTCCACATTCTTCTACCAAATATATAGTGGTTAAGGGCGTAATACCGGCTCCTACTGATGAGTCGCCAGTAAGCACGAAACGAATGTGCATGAGATTATACTTTCCGTTCACACTGCCTTTGGTTTATCCTTCTGGTCACAACTGAACTAATTTGTTACTTGGTTCGCAAAACCTAATACATACTTGCATATATATTAGTTCTTCGCAACAAACAGTATTTAACTGTAATAACTATTTTTTGTTTGCTTCTGTCAATATCTCTAGTAAATTCGATTTAATAAATGGATAGAAACAGCTACTGTGTAAAAATAATATCGAGAAATAAATGTTTTGTGTATCTGAAGAAAAACTATCCCACAAACGATGTCGTTATATGTGATAATATTACGATAAATAATGAGATAAAGTTAAGAGATGTTGTTTGCCAATTCGCTATCATGAATCATCGCCTATGTGTAGTGATACTTCTTAATAACTTGTTTATTTAGTGCTGCTTGCGATAAAAGATGGCTGAACCATTAATATGTAATTTATGGCTTTTGATTCTAATAATTAATGTTGAAAATATTTATGTGATTCTTTAGTTATAATACTCACGGTTATTCGTTTAAATACAAAAACGTGAATATGTATTAGTCTTGTTCTATATTCTCTATTTTCCGATGCTTACTATAAGCGATTAAATGTGTTGATGCTATCTGCTGGCTGTATAAGTGCTAATGGCTTACCTTCAGTCTGTATCAGGATCTTGTACACTTACGCGCTTCACAAAGATGTTTAACATTAGAATAGTCCGCAACAGCATACTCCTTTTGTTTCGTGCATGCAATAGATGACTCATTAGTTCTGGTTCCGCTCAGGATAATGTTAAAAGAATGATTTGTTCCAAATCCGAAATTTTCTATTGTGTTGGAACTTGTCTTCTAAATAAATTAATTGCTTTTAATTCTCAAATTGAAATTACGGTATGAATTAGATGGTTCTGATGTTTTTAATATTTGTTCTTATTTTTATATTCTTAATCTAAATTTTTGTATGCTATTCCTCGACCGATAGAATCATCATAGTGCTTCTGTTGGTTTAGCTAATCAATATGGAAGTTCAGGCCTGGCCAACTATTCGGGAGTTCCAAACTCCAGCGTCTCGTCCTATCGATTTGGAGCAAGCAGTACTGGTACCAGTAGCTCGAACAATTCATCATTTACAGATGGCTCTCAATACCTCTCAAATTTTTATAGTCCACTTATTCATCAATCGAATAGTAATGCTCGACAAAATGCTCAGGTAAATATAAATAAATAAATATGCTGTTTATCTTATTTTATATTTTTTATAGCTTATTGAAACTTACCAACCCAATTGCATTTTACTTTCATATATTTTAGAACAGAGGATAATATGTGTTTTACGCTACTTGCGTATTATTTTTACAAGAGCTTTATTCTATTAGGCAGCCTTAACTTCTTTAAAAGTATCTTTTTGCCAGATTAGTAGTTGGAAATTTGAAGGCGATGAAAAATTAATGACAAATGCTGAAAATTAGCGCATAAGCTAGCCGATAGTATTGAAAACACTGGCTGACAATTCAGGCTAAATAACTTGAAGTAGCCGGACTAATTTATATAGGATTGAATCTTATTGTAGAATTTGCCATATCACATTGCGTGCCGCCGTGTTCATACCACGTGAGTATTCCAGAACAATTATGATAGGTCTTTGATAACTGTGTCGTAAATCGGTAAAATCTTGATTCCTAGACATTTCCAAGCGCATGGTGAAGTGGTTTCACTAACTGATGGGACCTCGCTGGTCCTGTCGTAATCTTTCCACATGTAAAGTACACGTGGATCCATGGGTCTTCTGGTTCTAACATTGCAATAGCTTTTACATTATGCGGTGTGCTCACTCAGCCGTTGCGTTGGTCTGTGGGTGTTACATGGATGCGCGGGAGTGTTTCATATCAAAGTCCTTGCATCACTCGAATAGAACCGAGCACCCTGGTCGGTAAAAATAATTTGCTGTGCACCAAATCGACCGAGCCAACGCTCTTTTTTGTGATTTTCTTCGGTGGTACAAACTAGTATCATCGGGTTAACTTATCGACTATGGAAAACGTAAAGGCTACCTCGCCACGAGAAACCGGCTGTGGATTTACAAGGACAATATGCATAAATTGATTACATGCGGTGGCTTTGAAAGCAATCGCAGTGACCTATCTTTTTATAATTTGCAACTGACAAAATGTACTGTTCAAAACAGCTACGAATTTACCTGATCTGCTCCAGTAGTTTTCTTTTTGGAAAATATTTCGGCCAACCTAACCGTAGGCCTTCAATTGCATTTTGTTTCACAAGTTTAACAAACGAAACAAATGAAGCAGGCTACGAATTTGTTTGGACATGCCAAGTCAATACAATCGCAACTTCAATGTCTCGATGAGGCGCCCGGCGCCGGGTTGTCCCAACGTTTCATGCCTGAAAGTCATCAATTCTGTTCATATAGACTCCGGTACAAACTATTGCATTGTTTTCCTTCATTTCGCACCACAAAATTATTAAGATATTCTAAAGTCAAAGCCAACTGGTTTTCTGATGTCGAAAATCTGAATTTACTTGGGTCCACTATACGCAATGCAGGTACCACTGTATGTGGCATTGCAGGCTCCCGTAGGAATAATCATTGACTCTCTGTAAAATTTATGGAGATACCCGAAACAAGGCGCAAAATTCCACCTGAATTGGCTCATAATAATTCTCTTCGCAATATAAGACGCCAACTTAAGCACAGTCTAATTGTAGATCTTGAATCCTTTTTGAATCAGAAAGGCTGAAGAATTACAAGAAGCGTTCGCGTTCCAAAAATGCATTACAAGCATTATGACCAATCATATTTAGGCAATTTTACCTATGACGTCCTATTAGTATCATCGGTTCTATCCGCGCATTTTACACTTTTCGGTTCCTAGTTTGTATCGATAAATGTAGCATTTCTGTATGATTTGTTTTCCATTGTGTCGGTAATCAAGTCTACTTTCTATGCATTTGCGATTGAATCCGACTTTTGAGAAGAATTTTTCATTCCATCGTTACAAACATAGTCAATAAGGTCTTTTCAGATGTTGTAGCTGGCTTTCTTTCAGACTACCAATAAAAATAAAACCGTGCCGTAAACAAAATGAAAAATATTTCTCCAATGGTTAGCGCCTGTTGAGCGGTACAGAAAAATCCATATATCTATTTATTTTTGATTTCGCCTTTCTTTTTGGTGTTATTGATTTGATGTGTTGCATTGAGGTCTAAATTGCCACGAAGTATCCTTTTCGTCGGATATAATTTCTCAGCTAAATCAACTTTCCATAATATTTTCTTTTTTATGTTTACAATTATTTACGGAAGTTCAATGCTGTGCAAAAATGAAGCCTAAGTATATTTTATTGGTGTTATGAAATTTATCTGGAAAATGATTGAAATAATTCAGAATCATTGAAGGTTTTGGTAAACGTCGATGTGTTGTCAGTTGAAATACGAAAGATCCTCTCTAACATTTCAAATATCTTCCTTTGTCGATATCGAAATGAATGATCCTTGATGCTATTGATTTTCACAAATTATAAACCCCTTACTTTCATCAAACAGAGCATTAAATGCTGTGTTTATGGCCATCTATCTATATTGTTGAGACAAAAATAAAAGGTTTACCGCTGTTCCTATCTCGATGTTGTCTCTCTTCGTCAGTGATTATATTGCTACTCCGTCATTCCTCACAACGTTATCATCGTTTTTGGGCTTACCATTGGTGACTGAAGCTCAGCCACTGTATCCCCTAGCGTCGCATGATGCTTCTATACTCCAAACATTAACCTCTCAGAAAAAATACCGTAGCGGGTGAATTAGAATTTTAAAATAATTTTTAAAAATATCACTTCGGCTAACATAATTCTTCCATGAGATTCTACTTCTACGTCCATCCCCTCCTCAACGTGGTACGACGGTGTCAACCATGTCTCGATGGCCGATCGTACATGGGCTAACAGGGCTATGGCGGTGTCACCAGGGCGTGGTGGATTTCCGACCGGCAATCGGATCTCCTATAAAATACCACATGGGCCCGACGACGGCACCATGACTCGGCGTGTGTTCCCCGCCACAAAAGGGTTCAACAGCCACAGGATTACATGGACTCCTGGACGGTACCCCGTACTTCCGAATGGCGAATGAGCTCTCAACAGCCACCGGCAACCATGCAACTTATTGCTGCCTTGCAGACTGCGCTTGGATGTGCAAAGGCTAGAGGTGCGTCCTCGATCAAAAAGCCGAGTGGTGAGGGGACACCATTTGTACCAAATTCCCAAGAAACTCCATGAAATGTCATTGGAGCCGGCTTATCCTCCAAAAGGAGTCAGCCGCAGTAAAGTAAATTAAAGTAAGTACTTACTTCATCCTACCATTAGATAGTACATACCACAAATTATAGTAGATATGCGTCATTAAGCGGTCTGTCTGTTTATTTGTATCATTTTATATTTATATTTTCCAAGATGCGTCTATTTTCTACACTAGATCATTTATTTTTGCGTACAGTTGAAGATACCTGTACTCCTATAACAATGAACAGTTATGCGAACCAATGCAACAGGAATTGACTATAAAAATCTTAATGTACTATGCGATTCACTCGATCCAGCCTCATTCCTCCTGAATAGAATCTTAGTCGTTTTTCACAGTGCAAGTTAGGATATTGAGGCACTTATTGTTAATGGGCGTGTTTGCGAATGAAGTAATCCCGCGTTGTCGTAGAAAAATATTTTCGAATTGAATACAGCGTACTAAACTCCGCGATACTATTCGATTTTTAGTTTGGATACATAGTTGTTAGAATGACAAAATCAATTTCAACTTTAGATGATTTATGCTTGCGTACTTTAGAACCATGTTTGAAATATCAATTGAGTCACTGTAAAAACTGTAGAGATCCTCGAATTTGCGTGCCAAATTTCTGCTAGCTCGGCTTATGTTAATACTCGTAGCGTTGTAAGATGCCAACCAAAGTGTAGTCTATAAATCAATCTTTAATACTTTTGGATCAGTAAGACTGGAGATATGGAAGAAGCGTTCACATAATGTGATAGCGGAGAAAATTAAAAGTTAGTGAAACTATAAATGCAAGTAACGATAATCTTCGGTTGACTACTTCAAGGATATGTTTTCTTGAGCGCTTGATTCAATCCCTAACCCGAAAATAGGTCTACATCAACAATGTGAAACGCCTATCTCGAACAACCATTATGGTAAAAATACAGAATGCAGTCTTTTGTCTTAAACTTCGAAATGTTGCAGACACCGATGTTTTGCTTCTGAGATTATTTAAGGGCGATGACGACATTGCTTCTGGAGTGCTGTCTAATCGTTTTCACTGGTTGCTTGGAGTTACTTCTTCATTCCTATCTTCACAAAAGACAATGGTAATTTGTGTGATAACCATCGTGTTGTGTGCTTGACTCCTGGCGTTTATGGATTATTTGCTTCGATTATCTTACATAGTCTGAGCACTGCGCGTGAATCACAATCTAAGTAAAAAGCTAGATTCCAGTCCCGACGAGGTTTTTAGATAACATTTTTATCCTATGAAGAGTCCTTGAAAATCGCTTTTGTATTTCGCTATCCCACGATAGCCCTTTATCTAGATTTTAAAGGTGAATTTGTCTCAGTGGATCGCAATGTTCTATGTGCTTTTCTGTCGGAAATGATGTGACCACTAAATTTGTTAATATTATTCGCATTCTGTGCACAGGACAATTGGTTAGCACACAATTTTACTAAAAGTGTAAAAAGTGGTCTTTTTCAGTTTCTGTAAATTTTGTAATAGATGCCGCTATGAAAAACACGTTCGTGATGCAAGCGTCGAAGTTCTTCCTGGCGGTAGATTAGTCAATCATAACTATGAAGACGATATCACATTTTTATGCATAAACCGAGATTCTACCCAGGCCACGTTGAATAGATTAGCCGTTTTTCCGTTTATCAGTATTAAATTCGAACCCTCTAAATGTAAGCTACTTATGCACTATTATTCACCACTCACTATAAAACTGCGTCTGAAAAAGGGAGGATATCAACTTAGTTGACAAGTTTTCATATCTTGGCACATCTATGACTAACTCAGGCAATGTGTCTGACAATGGCGAGTATAATAATCGCGAAAGCTAGAGTAGCTTTCTACAATCTATGGAGAAACACGAACATTTCCATTTTCCTTGAAGGTCGTGTGTACAATGCATCTGTGCGTGCAGTTTTATTATACGCTTGTGAGACTTGGTTCATTAGAGTTGATGATTTTAGACGCTTGCAGGCATTCGACCATCGTTGCTTGAGAAGCATAGCAAATATAGGTTTCCAACAGCGAACAATCAGCGCTGACATCCGTAGGCTCCACCAGTGCATTTTCTCAGTTCGATTATCAACTAGAACGCTATTCTGTCACTGAGCGCCAGATTGATGTAAGAAGCAAGGTGGACAGATTTTTAAATGGCAGAAATTACAAAATTCAACTGCATTAAAATTGGACTATATAGGACCGGCTGGTCTGCCAGGATGAGATCCTCGTGCGCATCATTATTCTTGGTTAGAAATAACTGCATGCATGAGTCGAGCTCTTTATCAAACTTTTTGCAGATTTCTATTAGAATCATCTTCATAACGTTCTGTTCTTAGTTCGGCAGAGTTGTGTGAGGTTTGGCTGTGTTTTTATCGCGATACATTGTAAACCACAAAGAGCTATATTGCCGATGTTGCCTTATCCTAAAGTAGGCTTCACCATAATTTCAATTGTGTAGAGGTCTAGTTTACCTTATTTTTTAACATATATTCGTCGGCTTTCTTGAACCTAATACGCTGATAATCAAGAGCTGCGTTCAAAACCAAATTTAATGTTAATTTTTTGTCTGATTTAATAATAATTGTCACTGTTCTTAGAGAGAATCATTATTTAATTGGGTTGATATTGAAAAAAATTACTAGGCAAGTGCATTGAACCCTCCACCATCAGAAGATATAAAGCCAACGACAAACAGTAATTTTTCAGGCTCTGCAACTAATTGCCAACGTTCTTCAACCTTAATGCCTTCTTCATCAACTGCATCAAGTCTTGGCGGGGTTAATGCAGGAAGGGGAAAATCTGGTGCTGGGGGTAGTTCCGGAGGAAAATCGAGTAACTTTGGTTCAAGCAAAGGAACGCCAAAATCTGCCTCTCGACGAGGCGGTCATGGAAGTGAGACAGGAGCAGGTTCTGGAGCTACAATTTGTTCAACTAGTAACAAGAAAAAGGATTTTGATGAATTGTTAAAAGCCAGAACCAATAAATTGATGTCTGAAGGCGTCAGAGCAAGCGGTCTTAATACGGTTAGTTATATATTCTAACTATATACTTTCCATTCATTCTGGCTTTGTTTTATCCTTTTCTGATCATATTTGAACTTATTTGTTACTGGTGCTTAACACTTAATACAAAATTGCATATATTAGTTCTCTGCCACACACAGTATCTAACTGTTATATATTGAATTGAATGATGTCATGTTTACCGATAAAAGCCATAGTGTATGGATTTTCTAGAGTGAACTTTAGCAAACATTGAAATCAATCATGTTGGTACCATGTACCGAATCGGCGACCATAGTGTTAGTATCATGTCCCTTTCGGTACCATAATGTTGGTATCGGGTAATGGCACAATAGCCAGTGTTGGTAATATTTACAGATTCGGTGTATGTTTATATATATATATATATATATATATATATATATATAATTGAGTGAGTTAGCGTTGAAGTTTGAAGGCTTAATATGATGTTAGCTTCACTACTGTAGGTTTGTACATTCGTATAGGAGATTGTACCGTGTTTTTTCCCACATTCCTCACCAAAATGTATAGTGGATAAAAAGCGTAATACCGCCTCCTACTAAAAAAAAAAAAAAAAAAAAAAAAAAAAAAAAAAAAAAAAAAAAAAAAAAAAAAAAAAAAAAAAAAAAAAAAAAAAAAAAAAAAAAAAAAAAAAAAAAAAACGAAACGGATGTGCATAAGATTATACTTTATCCTTCTGGTCACTTTCGAACTAATTTGTTACTAGGTGTGTAAAACTTAATATAAAATTGCATATATTAGTTCTCTGACAACCATTACCAAACTTTGATGTTCTTCTACGTTAATTTAAAATGATTTAAATTTATTTCATAAGATTCTCTTTAAGATTTGAACATTTTAATAATGTCTAGATAAACTCGCATGTTCTTTAGAGTGGTTTCAACAAGTATTGATGCTTCCTCTTTTGCCCTCTTATTTACAGCACTATTTAAGAGTTCAATTTTTTGCATGCCTTATGATTTGCGTTTCATCATTCTACTAGAAGCTTGTATTGTCATTAATCCACAACGTTAAACTGCTTATGGCATTAAAATTTAGCTGGATTTAATATCAAATATGGGAAATATTAGATGCAATACGTTGTTTTTTTGTAAATTCCTCTTACAATGTGTTCCCATCAATATGACGGTATCAGGATTAATCTCCTAATTGCATCACAATAGCTGGCAGACGAAACAGCGAATGCGTTTTTTAGGTACTTCAGATATGGATTATCTGAGCAGATGACGCTCGATGGCTTTGAGCGGCAAATACGTAAAAACGGGGTTTACTTATAGCTTTCAATCTGAGATAGGTTATTGATTGATGGCCTTCTTTTTTACCAATAGATTTCGTTATAATCTTCTACATAAGTTCCTTGACTTCGTAAGGGAAAAGTGATTGGCAATGTTGCTAACATTGTACTCGAGCAAAAATCAGCCATTCTGATAATAAAAATATTTTTTTAACGAAGCTTTAGAGATTGGTCTCTGGTATTCGTGAGGTTAGCACATACTATTAATTTGTGGTGATTTGAATACCAAATTAGGTCAGAGATTTAGATTGGTAGATCTGGGTGAATACGTCATAAGGTGGTACTCCAATGTTGTCATTAGACTTAGTTTGGTCTATATGAACTCAATTTTCCAGCAGCATTGATGAAATCTTTCCAGAAGACGTCGCGTGACCAATGCAGATAGGATATCAATATGTCTTGGTACGCAGATCGTCGAAATTCTAGTAAGCAGGTGATGGCTATCCTGGCTTAATTGGTATATCTGCCAATATTATTTCGATCACCAGAATCCAATTTATATTCCACTCCTTGCGGTTGCCAGTACTTCGTCAAAATATCCGTGCAAGGAATACTTATAAACTGTACATCAGCATTTTATGGTCACTTATGCCTGTGATGAATCAGCTAATCTTACAGTCAATAATGTTTCAGGCAGAATCTAGAATGCCATAAAAGAAAATCTAACGCAGGTCTCGGGATATCTTCTGACGATGAAACCTTGTTATTTGTTTTCTGTCTCGCCGTATCTACTATGTTCGGATCGTACCGTCGCTATTAAACATCACAAATCGATTTTCTATCAGTTACACAGAAATGATCTGTCGACAATGTTACGATATAGCCAACACGACTCCTACTTTTGATGACCTGAATTTCAGAATTTCAGTGGAATAAATGTTTGAATGTATCTTATAAAGCAATTTCCGCAATCTGTTGGATGGCATTCACCCGAATAAGTGGAAGAGTGCATTTGTGGGGCTTATTCCAAAATAATTGACACAAACAATTTGCATACGGCCGTGGTATTAGTTTTCTCTGTTCTACTTTATAGGTTGCTACTTTCATCCTCAGAAAGATGCGAGGAATGCTTGAAACGTAATTTATGCTGATCCAGATCGGGTTTCGACAGAAATGAGATGTATGATCGAAAAGTATGCACTCAGCCTGGTACAATGAGTATCATTGCTTTGGTTAACAACTCCGGAGATTTTATGCTGAGCTACGCTCAATCATAGTGTCCCGGAACAAATATTTTGACTACTTAAAGCCTATTAAAACGATCATCTGTCGGTTTTCTAACTATTAGGGTTATTTATGAAAGTTTTGTGATTATCTGTGGTTTTCCACAAGGATATGTCGCTTACGTCATTTTTTAAGATTGTGTTTACTGTGTAACCTTTTCTGAAATTATTGCAGCACTTTCCAAAGTGGAGATCAGTTGCGGTGACTTGCTTGCTGCCATATAATAATAAGCTATCGGTGCTGCTATATTGGCAGACATGGTAGACTAGCTCCAGAATCTAAACGCCTCAAAATCGGAGCCCATGATCGCGCTCTGCTGAAAGTCGTTTATGAATTTGTCTACCTAGGATTTGATAACAACAAACAAATTGGCTTCTGTCGATAATTTCTGACGTATTATTCTTGCTACCGCTGCTTTGACAATATTTTCCAACCACTGTATATCGCTCGTCTTCGCTTAGCACCAAATTTACAGTTTTCGTGGCGAGTATACTGCCATACTTCCTTTATGATACGGATGCGTAGGTGATGAATAACAATAGCTGTCAGCTACAGTACTGCTACTGTTTTCGCTTAGCTCTATTTAGGCCATCGTCAGCTAAGCCTTAAAATGCATTACTAAAGAGTAAATATTTACGAGCCAATTATCTACTTTTCTTCAATCATAATGTACCACCACCATTGATCTTTGGTTTATGATGCCGATTTCGGTGTTTTTAGCATTACATAAGAAGGGTTATTGCACGTCCTGCTCGCTAGACTACCGAAGAAGCTCCAGTAAATGGTTGGGACCACAGGTGTGATGGGTCGACGATTTTGAGGTTGAATACTTTTATTCGCGATAAAGGTCACTTGATCACGCCGCACCGTTATCATTGACAAAGAAGCTCATAATGCAGTTAAATCTGTGGTATTCTAACGGCAAGAACAGTTCAGTTGGGGGATCTGGTGAATTTGCTTTATTGGCATAGGCCTTTTTGATGGTCATCTTACGGGAGATCTATATATCCTTTTATATATAAATCTATGCAGCGTGATCAGATGACCGGTATTGCAAATAATAATGTCCGATCACGAGGTGATTGACACATCCCTTGTAAATTACTAGCCATCCGTTGGCATTGCTTCGGTGTTGCTGATGTCGCCTTGCCCGAATGCTAACTTGGCCATAATGGTGTTGTGGAGAGGTTTAGTTTGCATCATTTCTGTGAGTTATCCAGATAAATTTACTCATAGTAGCAAGGTTTTCATTCTCTCTCTACCCCTCTCCCTCTCTCGTAAATCTCAATAATAACTTATCTAAATTTACTATTTTTTCACTCCTTATGGTTATATGGCAGTGAAACATTAGTCACTTGACATTTGTGTGGCTGGAAATGATGATGATGATGATGGTAGCCTGGTGGAAGGATGTTTAATTGGCCTTCTCAAGCAATGTCCAAAACAACGAAATTGACGTTCTACAAAAACATGCGATAGAGTTATTTTCATTTTAGCGATATCTTTTAAAACTTAGCTGACAATGGCCTAAGCCAAACCAAGTAAATAAACGAGGACTGACATTTTACTTAATTGGACGAATTTTAATTTTGTGCTTAACGAAACAGACGGGCAATCAGAAATTGCTTTCAATCATTTTCCTAATGCAGCTGTCTTAATTATTGGTCATGTCTATCACCTAAAGGCTAAAATGTATTTTCCTAAGTAGGTATTGGCGCAAAATATTACCGATGGTGCTAATGGCATCAGTATTCTTTTTAATCGCCTGTTCAATTGTATTCTTTATTCGGAAATTCCGACTAAGCTGCAATAAGTTATTTGTAATTCGTATTTCGTTTTGTTAATACACAAAATTTGGTTGAGCTATGACTGGTTAGAATTATACTGTCATTTGAAAAAGAAGAAGACTTTTGCTAGTCTTTAGAATCACCTCAGATGTCTCCATCATCTCATGGACGACGCAACCTCAGAATTTGATTCCTAAATTGTAGGCCTTTTCCCGTCTACCGTTGGTGCAGTTTACCGAATACTACCTGGCGCAATCCAAATGAAGAAGACTAGATCAACAGTTAACTTTAATATTTGGAAAAAGACTGAAACGAGAAAAACATTGTTGACTTATAGCCTCAATGTACAACTATTCACAAAATAATTCAATAAACGCCGTATTTTACAGTTTAAATGTTCGCAATATGATCACATACTAAAAGTAAAAAGTCGGTTCGCAATTCTCTGTTTCAAAGTTGTTTTAAGAAATCGGTACAGTGAAGATACACACTGTACACCTATAATCCAAAGATAAAATAGGTAACACTAATATGCCGTTATAAGGCACAAAATATACATGCAATCATTAGTTTAACAGAAAAATATAACTGAATATTTTCTTGGCGATTCAAATCAATAAGAACACAATTTTATAAGTTAAAGCTATTTTATTGTTCTAAATTGATATATCGCTTTACATATAGAAAGAAAGTTGAATAGACCATCATAGCAAAAAATTTAATTGCAATAAGTGTTTAGGGGATAAAGCATGCTAATGCTTAACCAGTCAATCACTCAGTCAGCTTAGAATCAAAGCTGTCATAAACTGATTCAACTGGTCTGTCAATTCTTTAAAGCTGCACTACTACCACTTCCTGGATTTATTGTACATTTAAGCTGTTCATTATCAGCACGCCTAAGTGCTTCATTGCTTATTTCACGCTTACTGAGAGTTTCCATGTTAATTTTAGTCTGCCGGTTCTGGCACGCTGAATGTTTCAGTTGGCAGCGAATCATCAGGGAATGCTACTAAGCAAGGTAGGCGTGGGTCAGGATCCACCACGTCTCCAATGCCTTCTGCAGACACGTCAGGTAATTCTCAACTTCATCAGTCATTGTCAAGCGGTCCAAGCAGTCAAACGTTGCTGTTGCAAAGTATATTGGATGCTAAAAAACGAGAGTTGCTTCGCTCACCGGGTGTTGTTTTGATGCTACGACGTCAGCAGAACTTATCTGCATTGCACAGACGTCATACTGATCTATTTGCAAGCACGATGACTGGAGCGGTAGATTCTGCGAACGGGGTATCGTCTGGCATTGTTTCCAGTGGAGCACTAAAGTCTGTTAGTACGGCTTTCGCTGGTGCATCTTATCATTTACAGCATACTCCTCAACGTGGGCGAAAGGTATGCGAAAACCTCGTGATTTTGTTATCTTTGGAGTAATATGGCTAAAACCTCGATTTTAATGATTTGGCGCATCGACTAGTTCCCTTTGGTGCAGATTCCATGTTCCATCCTCATGTATGTAACCTGCTTGACAGGCTACCTAGGCAGTTTTTTTATTATTTATTCTTTTTCAAAATCGATATATCAATACTCTATCTGACATATGGTCACGTTGAACTCTCACTCACTATCAAGGAAAACATTGTATGGACACAAATTTGGGCAAGCAATGTTCAGTTGAACGACTTGCCTAACTGTTACTGGATCAGAGAAAGAACTTTCTCTAATTCCTTTTTTGAAGCAGTACTTTATTGCTGTTCTCAACCGAATAGCAATTATTTCGTAATTGTGTGCTAAAACAGTGCGCTTATGTTTGTGCTAGTTATAATTTTTTTTCGTAAAGGGCCACACTTTTTGTAATTGTGTGCTAAAACAGTGCGCTTATGTTTGTGCTAGTTATAATTTTTTTTCGTAAAGGGCCACACTTTTTACCTAAGTCTAATGAGGACTATGATTTTTATGATCACAAAATATGTATTGGTTAGGGTTTAATTATATTTTTATGATTTAAACGTATATTCATTATTAAGATAACATTCGGCACCGATAAAAGTGGCCTTTTATTAAACTCAGCCAACTAATAATAAAGAATAGATTATGCATTAAGATTGGTTTGCCATTTTTCTTTATGACTAATACAACAGCTACTGCTAGGCAGATTAACACCAGCATAGTATACCGATGTTTTTCTTCCACACAACCGTTTAATGTGTGGAATGGAAATAAACACAATATCCTTTTTTCCTGGTAGGGAGTTGAGGCTGTGCCAATCTGATTATTCCCCCTTGGCTTGCATGCTATTAGAAGCTCCTAAATTGCTGAAGCGCCACCGGCATAGCTAAATGAGTCATAGACAAACACAAAAACGTTGAGTTCGAATACCTAGTGATGAGTAATAGAAATTGAGGAAAAATAGCTTTATTGCAACGGAAATTTATTCCAAAGTATGTTTATACAAAATAATTTAGAGGCGACCTTGTCTCGCTCGATCTCATCTGAACTGAAAACAAAAATTCTTTATATAGTCATTTAAAAATAGGCAAAACGCTCACCTAACCAAATTTTGATTCAGTTTATTTTCAAAACGAGACATAAAAATGTCAATAATATTTATTTAACCCCTATAAGGTACAAGGAAATTGTCATTTAGGAAGAGGTGGATCTATTCTTGATAGTGAAAAATTATTTAAAAACAAACAGAAACTAGGTTACCTAGATCTCTGAGTAACACATAAACTTGGTCAAGCCAAATACAGATATAGTGTTATAACACTTATATAATTAAATGAACATTGGTTGCGCGGGCGGTAATAACAATCACTTTGATCAAGGTTTCGATCCTGATATAAACAAAAAAACATGTTATTTTCTAACTGAAAGTTTTGTGTAGTGTAGGGTGGTTCTTTGGTTAGAGCATCAGATTCCAAAACCAGATGTGCCCAGGTTCGAGCCCTGCCCGCGGCATATTCTTGACAGTACGTGAGGAGTTATCAATAAGGACGAAGCCAGTCTATTGGATGAATTGCCATTTCCACACTAAGAAATACTTCGCTTATACTTACCAATGTATATACATGATGAGTCAGGTGTTTATATCAAGATCTCACCCTCGATCAAAAAAATTGGTATCACCGACCGCGCAACCATTTTTCGTTTAATTATATAAATTTTATAGCACTATTTCTATGTCTATAATAAATTATGATATATTAAGATATTTCTGTTTGTGCTTTCTTCTAATATTGTTTTTTAAATCTTAATTTATAATTTAATCTTTTTTAGACAGAGCAGCCGTCCCTGCAGTATTCTGAATCTAATCGAAGCGATAATAAAGATTTATATGCTGGTTTGAATGGTGGAGTTGGAATTCCATCTGTTCACTCATTATCAACTTCTACCAGTTCTTCAGTGAACAATGGCCCCCGATCATCTTCAGGGACAAGTTTTTCGACTATTCCGTCAACTTCTTTAGATTCCAACTCAATTGCTAGTCATTCTGTCTACCAGTCGGCGTCTGCTGTCGCTCTGTGGGGTCGCAGCGCTGCAATGGCTCAACAGTACGCACAGCAGTTGAGAGGTGCTTTTCAAAATGGGGCTACTGCTGAGGCATACGCTGCAGCTGCTATGTTTGCTGCTGCTGCCAGCACGAACAGTAAGAACAGTTATGGAATTGTTGGCAACAGCAGTAACTCCAGCAGAATCAATAAATTGGCTGTTTCTACAGTCTCGTCGACTTTAAATACTTCAAACGGTTTGTCATCACAAAGCATGTCTGGTCAGTTTCTGAGTCAAGATGGCTATGCTCATCAGCATTCTCAAAATACGCAGCATGAATCTGTTCCGATTACACCCTTGTCAGTGGTAGGCTTTTCCAACCAAAATTCACAGCTGTATCAATATCAGCAACATTCTCATCAGTCAAACCAGAACCAAAATAATTCATCCTATCCTAATATTGGTGCTCAATCTGCTTATTCATCTCTAACTAGTCAGCTGGCTGCAGTAGGCAGATGATCTGTCTTCTCGACATGGGCGCATTTTTATCATAATTTGTTTCTATTTAGAAAACTTTTTACGCCGACTTCAATGAAATAAGGTAAAATTGGTCATTCTACTGGTGCATATTAAGCAAAATACGATGTTGTAGAAAATTTGGTTGCTTCTTTCGTCGAATTTCCGTTTCTTATAACAAATATACGAAATGAACTTCATTGTAAAATATTTCTTTTGGTACTTTAATCTATTCCGGATTTATGATGACGTTTCCCATTATATATATATCACTAATTCTGTGGTTAGTTTTTTAACAAGATACATCTTATTATTTGTTTAAAATTGCTCAACAATGCTGTCTTTTAGTTGAAAGCTATGCTGCACCATATTTTTCTAATATATTCAATAGGTACCGGAAAGGCTCATTTTCTGAATATTGATAGTAATTATTTGAAGGATAGAATGCTGATTGACTTAGCTTAAACTACTCAAACTAAGTATTCCCAAGGGGAAAATACTTCCCGCAGTTTACAATAAGCGTGTTGTCACTTTCGTAAGCATTCTATCCAATTGGATGACCAAACTCGCTTCCGTCAACACGAGTTTTATACGCTCTATCAAAAACCAATTGTATTTTAAAGATGTTTTTTTCTTTTCAGACATCATCTTTATCTATTTTATATAGTGTTCGTGGTCAACTCGAGCCACTGTGATCATGCTGAGAGGAATTTATTATTCTATTCACGATCTAGCCTTAAAAATCAGTCAACCTCTCTGCTTAGCATTTTTCGCTGGCTACTTAATTATCTTTGGAAGTATTGTTTACATTTTTCAACCAATGACTATCCTATCAGCTGAGTGATCCTGGAAATTCCCTCTCCAAAATCCTGTATTACTCGAATGAATGCATTTTTTAAATATGACTTTGACTGCAATTTGTCTGAGTTTGAAGGCGTTCTACTGCCGACGCCCTGGCCTACTAGATGGATTTTATTTCAAGCCGATATTCTTTGTAGTAAAAGTAATATCAATGGAGACTGTTCATTCGACCGGCTTTGTTGTTCAATTATCAAGTATTGTTCTAGGTATCCGCTCAATTTGGCGCCTATATTAATTTCTTTTGAACATTGTGTACGCGATTTAGGAATGAAAATATGGTTATTTCTTGTCTCGTTTGTATAGTGTGTTGATATGCTTATTTTACTTCACAATTCTCTTTTTATTGGTGCCAATTTAACATTTTGTGCACTTGTACTTGCCTATGTAGCTGATTGGCTCATATGCATTTCCTTAACAAGATGGATATAGTCGCAAGTAAACACATCTTCAGATGCAATTGCGTAGTGAGTGGAATCCATCAAGCTAATTGAACTATAAAGAAGAATATTTGTTTAACCATTCGTTAGTTGTCTTTTTCTATTTACGTTCTATTGAACCCTTTTGAAAACGTTATTTATTCAATTGAAGCCTACACACAAGCTTAACTTTTTCTAATAAACCAAAACCCGTTTACTGTAAACTGCTTGCTTGAAAAATATATTATATTTATCCGAAATATATCTTCCTCCACCTTTTTTCTTGTGCATAATATACTAAAGCAACTTATAGTGGTGTCGCAATTATACTGTAGGAAAATATAAGTTATGTTTGTGCTCCTGTGCTTATAAGTTAAACATATGGTCCAAGAAAGCGAGAAAATCTGTTTTTCCTCTTTATACATGGAAGTGGCCCGCCAAGGTATGATGTAAACATTCTAACATTCATTGTTGAGATATAAATTAAAAGAATTTTATTAATTGGTGTTCGCTCCTATTCTATAGTCTAGAATAATACCAGTTAAAATCAAGTAAACCACCCCACCATTGTCTGGGATAGTTAATTTCATAGCTACGGGGTCAGTGGCAAAATGAGAACAGCCGACGAGCCATCGAGTATCGTACGTGCTTGAGGGCCAAAAGCAGTCGACTTTCTATTTTATTGTAAAGCAATGTTTCGATTGGAATCCAATAAGAGAGAGAGAGAGAGACAAAAAGAGAAGGAATACCTCACTACTATGAGTAAATTTATCAGGATAACTCACAGAAATGTGGTAAACTAAACCTCTCCGCAACATCATTATAGCCAAATTAACATTCGGGCAAGGCGACATCAGCAATACAACTTCCTTGCGGATTTCACTGTATCACGTCATAAACAAACAAAACCTCGCAGCTAACTTTGCCCTACTAAGAAAATAAATCTACGAAGATGATTCTACTAGGCATCTGCAACAAGATCGCCACTGAGCTTGATTCGTTGCCATATCGCTGTGTCCTGTACGACCAAATTGAATGTAGGTGACTTCAATTGTTTCTGCCATGTCAAGCTCTGCCAACCTTGTTTCTTACGCCAAGTTGGTGCTGGATGAGAGAACAGAGCTCTATTGGGCAATCGAAATGAGGGCATACGCAAAACGTGACTGAGCCAACGAAGTTGATGGAGCCTTATTTATTTTTTGTAACGACGAGCACTTATTGTCAGATCCAAAAATACGTCTACGGATGTCAACGTTAGTTATTCGTTGTTGGTAACCAACATGTGCTATACTTCTCAAACAACGATGATCGAATGCCTTTAAGTGTCTCAAATTATCAACTCTAAGAGGCCAAGTCTTACTAGCGTATAGTAAGACTGCGCGTACAGATACATTGTAAGCACGACCTTTAAGGCAAAGTGAAATATTTGCGTTTTTCCATAAATGACGAAGGTTCGAGAAAGCTACTCTAGCTTTCGCGATTCGTATTCTCACCTCGTCGGTCATATTGCCTACGTTATTGATAGAGCTTCCAAGATATGTGAACCTGTCGACTATGTCTAGATCTTCATTCTGCAGTCGCAAGGGTGGAGTGAGTGATCTTGTAACAGTATCTTATATTTAGAGGGTGCGAATTTCATACCTAAAGACGGAACAATGTCCGATGATCTGTTCAAGGTGGCCTGGGCAGCATCCCGATTGTCGAATAACAGTACGATATCGTCTGCATAGTCAAGATCGACTAGTTTATCGCCCGAGAGAACTTCAACTCCATTATCCTGAATGTGTGGAATAGTGTTGTTCATTATGGCATCGATTAAATAATTAAACAAAAAGGAGGAAAGTGGAAACCTTGATGAACTTGATACGACCAGAATCAAGCTTATACCACAATGGTTATCGTACGAATTACGATTGCCTTTTTTGAAGATAGGAGTGATGGTCGACTCATTCCAGTCAAGTGGTACGGTTTCCTCAGTCCATATAGTATAAAAAAAGTTTTGTCAACGCTCCTAAAACTATATCACCACCATCCCTAAACAATCCTGGAAGCAAATCATCAGGGCCTGCGGCTTTGCGGCATTTCAGAGGTAGAATTGCATCGCGTACTTCTAACACGGATGGTTCTTCGGGACTAACATTCCACAATGTTTATGCAGAAATGCTTTTTTTTCCCGGAAAATTTTAGTGCAAATCTACAATGCGTATGTGCATGGTCCGAGTCGACATAATTATTCTAAAGAACGACAATCCTGGATGCAACCACACCATCTGTAACTAATTACTACATGATCTATTTGAGTCCACCGTTTTCCGGGTGCTGGAGGACGCCACGTAGCACAACGTCTAACAATATGTCTGAAGTTTGTACTTCTTAAATATAGTCTGTTCAGCGCAGCCATCCAAAATCCGTTCATCATTTTCGTTGCGCGTCGAGCTTAAATTGTATCTTTCACCTAAATGAAATTTTGTGTTACTTAAGCGACCAACTTCATCATTCATGTCACCCATAACCAGGACTATATCTGAGCTTCGTGCTTTACTTCGTAAGAAGCTTAGTTTGGAGTAAAAAGCGTCCTTGCTTTCTTCTGTGCTTCAATTGTTAGGAGCATATGCAGATACAACGAAGAGGCAACGATGATTACGGTTTTTTTGCTGTGATTTTAGTAGATGTATTTAAACGTGCCGCACACAATCGACTATTTAAAGAGATCCATTCAATTAAGTAAGCCCATTTACCGGCTTGAGAGAGCTCTATGGAACCAGAAGCCAATAATGCGTAGATAGGGATGGTGCAGCCAGTTCTGTAATGCACGTAGGATCTTGTATTATAGTTTGAGATACGCAACATAAGTCGATTTCTAATTTATCCAACGTACGAGCAAGAGATTCTTGCTGTCCAATTTGTTTTAATGTTCGCAAATTAAATGCGCCTACGTTAAAACCTAACCTAGGCTTAATGAATGATCGTCTACTAGAATCATTTACGATATTTGGTAACCTGGTATTGGGCTCAGTGTTATGATCTAAACCAACCATATTTATAGTATCTAAAAGAGTGTTATTGTTAGATTGAGAAGAGGAAAGGGAAGGAAAGGAGGCAGAATCGGAGTTGCCTGCAGTAGTCCGTTTTCTTTTATCCACCCTGTGCGGCTCAGCAGATAAGGCGACCCTTTTTATTCTGCGCGAAGGCCGATGCAGTATGTAATCATTGTAAGTTGTATATTTCATAGTTATATCAATGGACTGTAAATGAACACTAGGTCGCCCATTCCCAGTGATGGTTTTTATTCGGAATTTTCCTTCTCCTAGATAGTCTGCCAACCAAGGCAGATGAGCACTATCTTCCCAGATGCCAGTGGCCAATGTTTCCTTCAGCAGCCAAAACTCACCCTTCACGTCTGGAACGCTTGCTCTCATTCTGTCACTATAAATTTAACAATGTTACAGTGCAGTTAGACCAAACTAGAGGCTTCACATGAAACAGGATTATGGCTGTGTTCCTTTATGACCCGACAAGATTCATGCTGCCAATCGCGGATTGACTAGCTTGAGCTTGCCGGTCGTTAGGCCGGAATTTCTATGGCTACGGTTAATAATATTTTTCTATTTAGCTCTTGTTAAATTAATGGATTTTGCGTGCTTACATCGAAAATATTCTATTATACTTTAATGATAAAGAAATCGATAAAGATTTACGCTTTATTTTGAACACCCACGTTATAAGCGGGTTAAATTTTTAATTAAGTATCACATTTGAACTTTTTACTTTTATTTTAGTATTTCCTCGATTGTTAGATCATATACAATGGCGTAGAACTGCTTATAGACTATTTTACGGATTTTTATATGTGAACTTATGGTTTACCCGCCTAATTTGTATTTTTATTACGTCGTTTGTTGAATTAATTTCTATAGAATTCTACAGTAGTGCTATATAAATAAAACGTTTCTCGGCCATTTTCAGTCAAATCCTGTAATTAACACCATTGCCAGTTGTCTTGTCTTCATCATCGGGACTTGTGTAGTCATTCTAGCCGAATTTGGCAGACTAGAGTGGGCCTAAAGTATAGAAGATAAACAATGAAGACAGGTCGGCTTTAGAATGATGGATAAATTTGTTGTAGTCAACAGGCACTGATCACTACATCGCGGCGACAACTTTTTGACCGATACGTTTCTCGTACGTCTTCTACACATGAGCCGGGTTTCTCAATCTTTAGAAAAAAATGAGCCGGATATAGACTTGAATAACCTAAATTTGGTTCGAAAACAAACTTAATGCAGAAGGCATTCTATAATTTTAGGAAGGTTCGCCAACACGAGATTTTCTTTTACCTTTGGTCTGAAACTTTGCAAAATGAGCCATCCAAGGAATTTAATGCTTTCCACGTGAATTATAGCTTAAATCTGGTGGTGTCAGCATTGTACTGTTTTATCAGAAGCCTGTTGAAGGTACTGGAAATGAGATACTTAAACGTTTCCAGACAACTGAGACTAAATCGTACCACATTTCCAGTGGTTAATATGAATAATATGAAGTTTTCGGAGGTGACGAATCAGCATCCAGCCAAATCACCGGAGCCTGCCACTTTGCGGCATTTAAGAGAGAATTGCATCGCGTACTTGTAACACGGATGGTTCTTCGGGACTAACATTCCACACTGTTGATGCAGATATGCTTTTGGGAATCGGAACTGACGCGGGTGGCCAAGAAAATTCATCTTTAAAATGTTCAGCCCACCTGTCAATACGACTTATTTTATCGATTATTAAATCTTTGTTACTATATTTATAGTTTTCCTTAACTATCTTATGTATTTTTTAGTTAATACCGACAAATGTATATATAACAGTTAAATACTGTTTGTTTCGGAGAACTAATATATATGCAAGTATGTATTAGGTTTTGCGAACCTAGCAACAAATTAGTTCAGTTGTGACCAGAGGGATAAACCAAAGACAACATGAACGGAAATTATAATCTCATGTATGTTCGTTTCGTGCTTACTGGCCTCATCAGTAGGAGCCGGTATTACGCCCTTTAACCACCATATATTTGAGTGAGAAATGTGGGATAAAAGGACGGTATATATTATATAGAGTGAGTTAGCGTTGAAGTCGCATTTTCGAGACTTCATATAATGTTAGCTTCACTACTGCAGGTTTCCATATTCGTCTAGGAGATTGTACCGTCCTATTATCCCACATTCCTCACCCAAATACAAAGCGGTTAAGGGGCGTAATACCGGCTCCTACTGATGAGTCGCCAGTCAGCACGAATCGAATGTGCATGAGATTATACTTTCCGTTCATGCTACCTTTGGTTTATCCTTCTGGTCACAACTGAACTAATTTGTTACTAGGTTCGCAACACCTAATACATACTTGCATAAATGTATATATAATTTGACTGTTTCGCGAGTTTGCTAACTTGATTAAAATAATTATTGCAGCCCGTGCAATCAATGATTATATAACTCTATATAAACATTGTTTCAATGTCCACTGCTCTAAACCCCGATAAATTCCGACTCAATAATTAATTTTGGAAGAAATCGTGGAGGAAAGGAAATGAAGACATGCAAAATATTGAACTCCACTTTTAATATCACGCTACGATAACGAATCTACTAAACGATTATGATACAATTTATGGAGGTTCAACGAGCGTCTACTGGATGAATTGCCTTTTCTGCACTATATAATACTTAGTTTATACTGACATATGTAAGTAATTAATAGGTCAGGCGTTTATATCAAGATCGCAGCCTTGATGAAAAAGTAATTGTAATCACCGCCCGCACAACCAATGCTCGTTTAATTAAATAACTAAGCATGTTATTATTTGAAAATTGTATTACCCAAAACGGCCTTCAATTTTGACAATTTCCAAGGGGCCTCTATAGCCTGATGCGAAACCAAGTTGAGTTGCTTCTTCTATTGAAACTTGACCACAAATTTTTGTGTTACATCAAATTAACGTATCTTTTGTTTCTCCAGTTAATTAGTTGATACGATGAAGTTAAAGTGAGTCGTTCAATGTGCTTCTTGAAATCATATTGTGGAATAAGTGTTTCAGAAATTTAAAGCCTAAATAACCTACAAACATTGCCGTTCAACGTGATAAAATACTTTTTTTTACCAACGGTATGATGAACGGAAGCAATGTCACCATGGAAATAGTTATGAGTCAGGATCCACTCATAACGATTAACAGCATTTTAAATTTCCGCATATTTTTTTAATCTTTACCAAATGATAAAATTTAAAAGACGAATTGCCAATTAACGTAATCATTTACAGAAGTAAATTTGTACACATATAATATTTTACAAAATAGGGGGCATTAAATATGTTACTTGTATGTCCATAAAATTTTCCTTATATTTGAAATTCGCATTTCGAAGTTCGCAATTCCGAATATTGAAAATACAATAACCATCATCTGAAGCATCACGATGCTAGCACAAAAAATATGCTATATTGCCGCATGATAGCACAGAACCGAGGTAAAAATATCGTTTACACAATGTACACGCCTGGCCAAGCAAAGCATAGAACAAGGTAACATCGTCAATTCAAATCACACCACATTTCAGTGAAATAAAAAGACTACCTGCACAAAGTGAAGAATTTGCAAATTTTATTAAGCATTAGAAGTCCCATATTTTAAAATTCATTAGAATAAAGCTCATTTTTAACCCTGCGTTATAACCCTACATTCTAGACACTGGCATATCAGAAATCAATCTATATGCTTTGAAGCGAAGTACCTCAATTTTAAACTAAAAGACAATTAATTAGTAAATAAAATTTCGATAATGAAATCACATATATTACCATAGAAAATGGTTTTACATTTATTTAACTAAATATAATTATATATATATATATATATATATATATATATATATATATATATATATATATATATATAGTGGAAAAATAGTATTTCAAAATTAATACAGGTGTCATCAAATAACACAAGCAAGCTTCTTGAAATAAACAGAAAGCTTATATATAATGGTCGACAATAGCTAGTAAAAATATTTCAAATTGATCTACTTTAATTAATGTGTTTATCTGCGGTTTCACGGAAATTATCCTGCGCACAATTTCTAGTGTACATGTGAATACCGCAATTGTCATTTTAAAACGAATAAACTACAGCTAGTTTATTATATTAGAATAACGACCGTACAGGACTTCTCCTGGCTGGCTTGTTGTTTTCCTGTTGTTAGGGCATCTCTTACGCAATGCGATTTGTTGCTGCAGAATATCGTCACTTGGAGGGAATGCTGCTTTTAGAAATTTTGACTGGTGTGCTGTTAAACGCTCAGTATTTAGAAATTATACGGTTTTCCCAACGAAGTATCCATCGTATGTTCAGATAGGCTGAGATCAGTTATTCAGCAAATTATGACAGCTACACATTTCTTCAATTCCAACGCCTACATTTCGGTACTTTCTTTCATTTACCATCTTCAGGGCTCAAGACACATTAAGACCGAAAAAAGAACAAACTAAATAAAATTATAAAGCAACGCGAGCGGATGAGTACATGTATGCTTATTTTAAATCCATCGACACCGTATATGATGGTCTTTCTTTTCGATTTCAAAATCTTACAACATCGCACTGGATAATACTCCGTAACGTAAGATTCTAACTTCTGCTCACCTTGATGTTGAATTAAAAAATCTTCGTTTAGAGGGTAGGCATCTGGCTGTTATAGTGTTGGACAACAATAAAGATTATTCTTCTATAAAGCGTGTCTTAGAGATCTTAAATTTTGCCTACGAACACAGTGTGTTAAGAGTCAAACTCTCGAAGATCCCCGTGTTTGGCCCAATATTATTCTTAAAATGTATGCAAAATTTGGTGGCGTCAATTGGCAAGTACCAAATTTGCGAGAAGAAAATGAACGAATTATCGTGCTTGGTGCTGATGTTACACAACGAGCTCCTACACAAAAAAGCGACGTAGTACGAAAGTCAACTGCCGCTGTTATCGGTAGTGTTTCATCTGATTTGATGCGGTATGCAACAGAACACGACGGAAAAAGGAAACAAGCAAACCCAAGAAATAATTGCCGACATGGCTTCAATAATGTTTATTATGAAACGAATAACTAGACAGACATTCAACACTTCACACATTCACTATACTAGTATAATAAATCAATCATGCTGAATGAAAAATCAAAGATCACCATAAATACGGCCATAGTATACCAGACGGAATTGGTGCAGTAGACAGTACATATGACCATCGTATGCTAAACCAAAGCACAATGCTACAAGGAATAAGATAAACGATCAATACATAGCAAAATCAGCATTCTAGAACAATAACTGATCACGAATCTCGTTTGTAACTAGAAATTACCAATATGCACAAAATAATTTATGCGAAACCCCGAGTAGACAACTTGCCAAACAACTAACATTTTTACACTACTTATAATCTATTACGAGATAGGTTGTTGCGATATTGTTTTCTGTTGGTTTATAGGTTTCTTTCAACTGTGATGGCGCATTTTCAATATTGTAAATTAACTAAAGTCCAAAAAAATCACCATTCAACAAGATTAGATTACACTCAAGAAAAAATACCAATGAATTTCGACAAGGCTTCAATAAATATAGCGATTTAAACAGAAATGACGAATAATGTCCACTGTGTACCGAATTTGCGAAATAAATTATTGGCTTGTGCGCTCCAAATAAGTGTGCGCACTTAGATTAATTCTGAAATTCCAAGTCTGGTCTGTATACCAAGGCATGCCAGTTCGTAGGTGAGATAACGAAATGCCGCGGAGACCTGTACCTTGTACAGCTTACCCTTAATTTGTTTACTGTGTCTAGTAGAACAGGATTTGTATTGTGCTGCATTCTCGTCCACGTCGCCTGCTTCATCTAAGCGACGACTGCATAACCGGCATTGCCAATTTTCTATGCGATGGCCATTACGTTGATTCGACATTGGTGAGACAAAGTCAGAGGCCAACCGGTCACCGGCCTTAGGAAGCATTCCTGCATGTACAAGTCCACCGCAGTCGGCACATGCATACATCTAACAACAACAAAAACAGTATATTTTTATTATGCATCCTTGATTAAAAATGGCTAAAAGTAACTTTGCTGGTAGATCACTTAAAATGCATGTAATAAATATTTCAGTTTCGGCATGTGCTACAGTAATCCTGTTATGCGACAGGTTAATACTAGGATTTTGTACTTGATTTACTTTTATTCACTAAATGCACATTTGATAACTAATTTAAAATAAAAGATACAGTGTACCCAGTTTAAAATTATTAAACAAATATCTATAAATACACGTGTTTTTTTTAAATAACAGAATTTAATAGAAAAAGTTATTGATACTTTTGACGATTATCAAAACAAGGAAAATGTTTAATAAATTTTTATACATCTTATTGGAGAACTGTTTGTCACACAAGAGTAATTGTGATACACTCGGTTTTACAGCTTTCTTGCACTGGCGTTTTGTTTCATAACTATTTGAACCATTGTCATAGATCATGGTTACAAAAGAGTTTAAATTCATCAAAGTCATAAATTTACTTTATAACTGTGTTGAATTTATTTAAATTAAATTAAAATCGAAACGTCTGCGCATGACTATTTAAAAAGCCCGATGCACATAACTTTGTCTTGTGCGACGAACATGGTACATCCACGTGCGATGTATGCACTGAAAAATTATTTTACGATAACGCGTGTAGCTATTAGATGCAAACGTGTAGTACGAGCTATGAGATTTGATCTCATTAGTCACATTTGCAGACTAACTAAATTACAAACGAATTATTGACATACACAGTGAGACCAATCAGAACATCTAACCCAGTTGGTTTCAACGGAGCCTATTACCATATGAACAAAATAGTCTTAACGAATTATCATTAGACAAATTGAAAGATAAACATATGCGTGAAGATTTCTATTGCGCGCGTCATACGGTAGAGACACGTCGCTTTCCTACTGAATTTTTCAGAAGCTAATTCATGTTAACATAGAATATGACAACAAAAATCGGTGGAACTATTGTATCCGCATAGTATCCAAAAGGCTCGTCATAGTGCGGTTAGTAATTTAGGCCAAAACACACCAGGCGTCAGGCCTACAATTTCTATTTTTATGGCCTCGGATTTTTATCATATTCTTGTGCATCTTGCCCTTGACGAAAACTGTCCATGAATTTTCCTACATAAATATTTTAAAATTAAGAGTACCTATCGCAATACAGTCAAACAGACTACAATCTTGGAAAAGCTCTGAGTTGCGAATATAATTTAAAATCAATTCTAATTGACGAGTGACAAGAACACAAACAGGCAAAAGCGAATCGCATAAGCTTCTTCAAAATTCGCAATTAAATCCTTTAAATTACAAGAAAAAACATACAGAAACTTTGTCGCAGTTGGTCTCAACAAGTCGGTCGTGTAGCACGAACACGGCTCCATGTGAAATTAAACAATCGCGCTCCATCTCGCCCAAACGAATACCACCGCCCACTTTACGGCCTTGCACTGGTTGGCGCAAAATCGGTTCAAAACGCCCAACCGATCGAACCTAAAATATGCAAGTAAATAGTAATATTTTTCGCTAAATATAGTTACAATGATTCACAAAAATCAATTTTCTCACAATTAAAGCAAATCATCAATCGCACGAGTGCTGATAACAATTTTTAAATCAGGTTTGCAAGCTTGAAGTAAACACCAATCTCATTGTATTTAACCAGTCATCGAACAACATAGAAAAACTACCGTCAGTCACACGTACTGACGCGTTTCGAACTTCCATGATCATCATCAGAGTACGACGGCAAACTGACTAGCGAGGATCGATCCGCATTGTATATATATAAAAAGAAAAATTAGATACACGGCTCTCACATCTATTTGTCTCGCATATCATGAGCTGGAATTGAAATGCCGGCTGTACAATTTTTATGCAGTCAAGAACATTAACTGTTTGCAGCTTTTGTAATACAATTAAACAATGGCGAAACGAAAATAGCAGCATCAGTGAAACGGTTAAATGAAATATCCCACTTGCTTTATAAGTTATTTTCAAAGATGAAAAATGGATCTATGAATGCTATCGATATAGGTTTCAGAAATATTTACAATAGATTCAGGAACTGGGGACATTTCTGTATCTGTAACAACACAGATCAGATAATTATGCTATCCCCAGTATCTCAACAAGACATTTCACTGTTCTCCAACACGCTACAAGTATGCGGGAAACGCCTCATTATCAAATGTAATTAAACGAAAACATATGTAGAAAAGGCGATTTATTCTATAGAACAATTTCATCCAAAATTTTACCTCGGGACAGGGCTCGAACCAGGCACGTCTGCTTCGGAGTCTGTGACTAGTAACAGTAACCCTGCTCTTTCGATTCTTGCATTAATGACCAATAAAAATTTCAGCGTGATTTTTACTTCACTTATGGCAAACTCCACACGCTACTCCTTTATTCTACATTGTATTTATTGGCAGATTAATAGCATTGTTACTACTTATTACGCAGAAGGAGAAACTTAATTGAACAAGTTACTTTCGAAAGCATTTCGAATGGTATCTATTATTATGAGTCCAAAATGTGTTTAAGAAATTTAACGCTAAGTGGTGTTCCCAATAAGAACAAAACCGGTCTACTGTATGAATTGCCGTAACTACATTATAAAATGTTTAGTTTATACTGACAAATGTATGTACATAATGAGTCAAATGTTTATATCAATAATAATAATAATACTACAATGTAATATTAGTCGTAGTAGTAATGATAATAATAGTAATAGTAAAATTAATAATAATTAAAAAAATAACAACAATACTAATAAACGGGAAGCAGCAATAAAAACACATTTCTAAATAATAGTAATAATAACAGTGTAGCTTTTGTAATCAGCACACTAATCATGAGTGCTACTGCCTCTTCAATTACAACACAAAAATCGTTCCAATGATATTGAGCTATTTTCCACGATTTCCATTCTATATTTTTGTCAGTATAAACTATGAATTTCGTAAGGTAGAAAAGAAAATTCATCCAGAAGGCCGATTAAGTTTTTATTAGAAAAACTTCAAATATTGTCCATAATTTGGCCGCGAACAGAGCTCGAAACTGGACATTTTTGATTCGGAGCTTGTGACCATCCACTGAGCTACCCTCCAGCACACTAAACACAAATTTCAGTTATCCACTAACGTATTTTTAATTTTTCGAGTTACTCTTTATTAAAGTGGAATCTGTGGCATTTCTTTAAATCTAATCTGTCATTATCGAACTGCCTTTGTTACATTATAAAGTTCCTAGTTTATACTAAGATATTTATAAATAATGGTGTAAGTGTTTATATCAACCTCGCAATCTTGACTGTTATCACAACTCGCGCAATCAAAGATTGTGTAAATGTATTCATATTCAGTAATTATCGCTATGCTCTATTGATAAATCTATGCTAGTTAAATATGCTCATGCTGAGTAAACGTATCTATGCCCGTTAAATATATATGATATTGGCAAATCTTCTTATGCTCAATGAATGCGATTGTACTCCGCAAATATGTTTATGAATTATTATTTTGATAACAATTTTTTATTGTTAACCGTATCCAAGAAATGTAAAGCACCAATGGATAAACATTGTGCTCGATTAAATTTTCCATTTAAAAAAACAATGCAGTCGTGTTTTGTTCTATTTTATTAATAATTTTTGAGTTGTTTTAAGCAAACGAAAACACCATTAATCAAGTAACGAATATGAATTACATCACAGACAGAAACAAAAGCATTATAACAACGTAATATATAATTTTTCTCATCAATTCACAATCGAAAATTTTGTTTCGAATTAAATTTTAAGGAATATTAAAAGTGTTAGCACTTAGCATTTGGTAAATAAATACCTGATATTTATCAGCCACCATATGTCGTAAACGTTGATAGTAAACAACACCGCAAAAAATGTGCGCCTCCAATTGGCGGCCGGTAGTACCCGAGATCATCGGCTCAGTGCACCAATAGTTGAATCCCGCATCCGCTAAATCTTTCGCGTACTTGTGAAATGCTGGGCATGACTCATTCGACTGAAACGCTGTAGCATCCACACGTCTACCTATTTGAACGAAAAAGAAAATAATTTTCGAAGCTACATTTACGCATATATTTTAAGACGTGTAAATTCTGTTGAAAAGGTGGTTTGAAATCTCGGAAACCAGTGTGGAAGCGCCCGTTCACTTCACTAACAACTAATTCCAAAGTCTATGCTACCATATGATTGGCTAAAAGAATCAATTCAAATCAAAGACACGAACTAATTACTGAATTCATCTTGTTCCAAAGAGTTGGGTTTTCTACGTAATAGCCTTTCATGCATTGGCCTGAACAACATTAACTGATTTCGTCTCGATTTTATTCACAAATGTCAAGCAGAACGGACGCGGGTTGAGCCCTCATTAAAATAATCAACGCCTGTCGAATCACTAAACTTTGCAATTGGTTTTATTATCATGTTTAAAAGGTTGTGATGGGCAAGTCAAAGTATGTGAACGTATATGGCAATTTTAGCAAATTGCCACTTGAAGCTATGTGCACAGAATAGACGATCGTCGGGATTTTTCGACATCTAACAATCGAAGAGAAGGCTGGATTCCACGAGCAAACAGACAGACAAGTAGCACAATAATAGATCATTATTTAATAATGCTCATCATCATCATAATTATTATCATCATCAATAAGTCATACAAAAGCCAAAAGTGACTAATGTTTCACCGCCATATAACCATAAGAAGCGAACACTGTAATTCGTTTTGTTTATGCTTATATGTAGACAGTAAAATAACACTATGTCGCCCATTCCTAGTAAGGATGGTATGTGTTCGGAGTATTCTTTCTCCTAGAAAGTATGCCAACCAAGGCTGATGAGCACTATCTGCCCAGAGGCCAGTAGCCAGTTACCTTCAGCAGCCGAAACTTGTCCTTCGCGCCTGGCACGCTCGCTCTCATTCCATCAAATTTATTTAACAATAAAAGTTAGTGCGGCGTTAGACCAAACTCGAGGCTTTACATGAAACGGGATGATGACTGTTCCTTTTCAAACCGGAATTTCTATGGCTAGTACAGAATAAATGCAATGAGCCATAGGTGGGCGTAAAAATAGAGAAAAATTAAATAAAAATGGCATAAAATAAAATATATATTATAATACACAAGGATGACAAGCAGCACGGCAATAAATATATATTCCTTGTTACGGAAAAATACATATGCTAGTTTGAAGAATACATCGGGAACCTAGTAACAAATAGTACTAATAGGACCAGGGGTATATGCCAAATCCAGCATGGACTAACCAGTTTCTAGGTATGTTTCATCTAATACATAATAGTAAAGCAATACATAAGCATTTTAAGACTGAGGATTCGCTGTGGCATAAAGTAGGACAGTCTACAAAAGAACTAAAATGTTCATATTAGAGAGGAATAGAAAAAGAATTGCTATAATCAAGGTTGCAATCTTCATATAACCCACCCGACCATTATGTACATACATTTGTCAGTATAAACTAAGCATGGTATAATGTAGAAAAGGCAATTCATTCACTAGACCGATTTTGTCCCTATTGGGAACATCGCCTAGTTTGAACTTGCTGAAACACATTTCTGACTCAGAATAGCAGATACTACTCGCAATGCTTTCAAAACAAAGTAACTTGCTCTACTAAGCTTCATCTGCTGCCAAATGATTAGTAACAGTAATATAAATCTGCCAAAAAGGAAAAAAACTGGCCTACTGGATGAATTGCATTTACTATACTACGCAATACTTAGTTTATACTGACAAATGTTTGTAAATAATGATCATAACCTTGATCATTACTATTATACAATAGTCTATGAAAATAGAACGAAATATAATATGATAGAAGAGAGTAGAATAAGACAGAATAGAAAAGAACCTGTGCGATTAGAAGAGAAAATAAAATAAGACATTATATAGAAAATAAAGACACTGCTCAAAACGGATGCTGTGCTGTGGTATAATCACAAACGGTCATAACTACTTTTGATCAGTAAAATAATAACAGATTACTTAATACCATTCCGATAGAATAGCAGAATAGAACACGCTACGAAAGAATATAAATCCAAATGAAAAATGTTGAATACAAGAAATTTGAACAGAAAAGAACAAAATCGAATATAATCAAAGAGAAAAGGGTAGATTATGATGCAATAAAAGAGCATTGAAAAATAGAAAAAAATAATAGAATGGAATAAAATAAGTAAGATATTATAATGGAATCGGAACACAAACAGAAAGCACCTAAATGAATCATCAAATAAAAGCAAATGCTTCCAAGTGAGTACAATGAAAGAACATCGCGTCGCTTATTATCACTCGAAAAGAAAAGACAAGAATCGAATGTTTTTAAATCGTAAAGACAATAATATGACATTGGAAAGAGCAGAATATGATGAAATAAAATAAGAGATAAAAATCGAAAAAATGAAGACAGAATAAAATATTTAATTATTTAAACTATACCATATTACAATAGAAAAGACAGTCAGATAGGAAGCAAAAGAATAAATTATCATCTAAAAAGCAATTCATCACTGTCGTATTAGCGATTTCAAATTATCAGTTTAAAGAGGATTGACAGAAACTTCAGGTAAACCATTATTTTAAATCACGTTTGCGAGCTTGAAGTAAACACCAAACCCATTGTATTTAACCAGTTATCGAACAACATAGCAAAACTACTGGCAGTCGCTATGTTGTCCGACGACTGGTTAAATACAATGGGATTTGTGTTTACTTTAAACTCGCAAACTTGATTTAAAGAACTGTTACCATCATCCGCGCAATCAATTATTCTTAAATTCAGGTAAACCATTCCGCTATAAGAGCATATAAGGATTGGTTATGCAAAAATACAATAAAACATATTAAAATAAAAAGCGTAAAAAAGAAATGAGAAGAACCCAATAAAATGGTGTAAGGGATGGAATACCAACCGCAGAGAATAGTCTGAATTAGAATAGAACAAATATGTAACAAAATACAAAAATGTATAATATAATATATAATATAACGTAATATAATATCGTATAGTATAACATAATATAATATAATACAAAGTTCAAAAATTAAACAGAACAGAACAGAATATAGTAAAGAGAATAAAATAGAAACGAATAGAATAGACAAGAGGCACGGCGTACATATGCTTTAAAGGTTGATACTTCATTTATACATAAACATAAACCGTCTTAGTTATATTTAAATACTGTTTGTTCCGAAGAACTAATATATATGCAAGTATGTATTAGGTGTTGCAAATAATAACAAATTAGTTCAGTTGTGACCAGAAGGATAAACCAAAGACAGCATGAACAGAAAGTATAATCTCACGCACATTTGTTTCGTGCTTACTGGCGACTCATCAGTAGGAGCCGGTATTACGTCCTTTAACCACTATATATTTGGTAGAAGAATGTGGAATAATAGGACGGTACAATCTCCTAGACGAATGTGTAAACCTGTAATAGTGAAGCTAACATAATCTGAAGTCAACGACAATACGACTTCAATGCTAACTCACACTATATGACGAATGTGTAAACCTGTAATAGCGAAGCTAACATAATCTGAAGTCAATTTCCACAGCTGACGGAGAGGACAACAGACCGCAGGCACCAGGGTGCATCAGTATCGGGAAACGTCTGGCGCAGGAAGTAGAAGACCGTACTTTCTGCACATCAACGGCATCAACGGCGCTACAGGGAAGAAGCCAACTACAATCCGACATCCCTGTCGACTCTTTTTGTCCACGCCGAATTTTTCACATAGAGAACCAAACAGACAATGCCGCTCGCAATCACCAGCATACTTGTTTGCATGACCCGGCCAAACAGCCCAACGAACTTCTGCACCTTCTTGATTTCAAAACTGGCAAAGAGTTCATCGTAGACACAGGTGCGGCAGTCTCAGTTCTCAAAGGTGATTCAATGGCCGAGATTTCGCTAGGCGAGCCCATACCAACTTATGGCTGCCAATACCGCACACTCAACATAGGTCTACGATGTGAATTTTCCCACAACTTCATCATTGCCAAGGTCTCACATAATATAATAGGCCTTGATTTCCTTCTAAAATTTCAGCTCATTGTTGATCTTGCCAATCAAAAAATCATTGAGCCCTCCACCGGACTTGAACAAAGCTTTTGGACACTTGCCTCCGAGCGTTTGGAGTTACAGGTCATTCAGCCAACCCCAGTGCATCATTCAGCAGAGATATCAGCAGCTCTTCAAAAATACAAATCGCTTTTCGATCTTAACAAGTCAGAGCTACGAGGCTCCAACACGATGCATCATATCGTCACAGAAGGACAACCTATTGCACTCAAGAAGCGACCACTGGCTCCTGCCAAGCTGAAAGCTGCCCAAGAAGAATTCTCAAGGCTTTTGGAAGAGGGAATCATCAGACCATCAAAAAGTTCATGGGCGTCACCACTGCACTTAGTCTCAAAATCAAACGGATCGTACAGAGCCTGTAGAGACTACCGTAAGCTAAATTCAGTGACAAAATCTGATGCATATCCTATTCCAAATATCAACACTTTACTTGAAAAACTCAACGGCAGGAATTTCTTCTCAGTGATTGACCTCAGACAAGCGTACCATCACATCCCGGTAGCACCAGAGGATATCGAGAAAACTGCAGTCATCACTCCATTTGGCCTTTTTGAATATCTTTACATGCCTTTTGGACTTAAGTGTGCTACTCAGACATTTAAAAGATTCCTGGACAACATACTTCGCGACGACTCTGCTTATTGTATGTCATATCTCGATGACATTATGGTATTCAGTCCAGATCTAGAATCTCATGCGAAACATCTACGAAATGTCCTCTCACGCTTATCCAACCACGGACTCAAGATCAACTGTGACAAGACGCAGATTGCAACTTCATCCGTCGACTTCTTAGGGCATCGTATCACGGCCCATGGTATTCAACCGTTGCCGTCAAAGACGAATTCAATCAAGAATATCAAGTCACCAAGGACTGTTAGCGAGTTGCAGAAAATCCTGGGAGTACTAAACTATTATCGCAAATTCCTTCCGGGCCTTTCAAAACAACTTTATCCTTTGTGCAGGCACCTGCGGAACCGAAAAGGACTTAGCAAGAATTCCATCATTGCTTGGTCATCCGAAGACGAGGAATTACTTCGACTTGCCATCAATTCGTTAGCAAATGCCACAATGCTAACGCATCCAGATTTTGAAAAGCCATTTCTACTCACGACAGATGCTTCTGAATTCGCTATTGGAGCCACTTTGGAACAAGAGATCGACGGAGTTCGGAAGCCTATCAGTTTCTACTCGCGTACTCTCCAACCAGTAGAAACGAGGTACGACACTTTCAGCCGAGAACTTCTCGCCATCCACGACGCAGTGCGCCATTTTATCAGCATCATTGGCAGTAGCAGATTTGTTGTTTTCACAGATCATGCACCACTAGTTAGCGCACTTCGAAACGCAACTTCATCTATCGCCAAGTAACCTGCCAGAGTGGAAAGACAGCTTTCTCGTCTAAGCGAATGGCAATTTGACGTCTTTCACGTCAAGAGCAAACAGAACTTCATTGCAGATGCCCTGTCCAGGCTAGACGTCTCTCTACAACCTTCTTCGCCGTCACCATTCACTGTCAACTCCGTGGCACTCATTGAACCTGCACTAACGCCAACTCTCCTGCGAACTGAACAACGCGGTGACATTCACATTCAAAGATCAATAGCCCGTCACCCAACCAAGTTCATATGCCGTCTGTGGGAAGGCTTACCAATTGTTTACTTCACGGGTATGCAGCCCAACAAGCCAGTTCTGTCGACCAGCCTTGAGAGAATGGTTTTTGAATCAATTCACTCAATTTCTCACCCAGGAAGCCAAGCGACTGTCCGACTTCTTACAGATCGTTTCTGGGGTCACAGACTTAGGCAGAATGTTAAACGATGGGTCTCAGAGTGTTCAATTTGTCAGAAAAACAAAATTACACGACACACTCGTTCTAAGTTGCAACATTTTCGGTCTACTTCTCGCCTAGCCATCGTCCACATCGACATAGTTCATCTGACAAAGGTTCATGGTTTCAGCTACCTTCTAACTATGATCGATAGATTTACACGGTGGCCTGCGGCATTACCTCTTGGCATCATTTCTGCAGACGAAGTAACTAACGGTTTTATCTCTGCATGGATATCCAATTATGGTGTTCCCAATGAGGTCATCACGGACAGAGGCACTTGCTTCTCATCTGATCGTTTCAAAACCACCTTGCGGTACATGGGATGCATCTTACGCCAGACGACTGCCTACCATCCCCAAGCTAATGGCATGGTAGAGAGAATGCATAGGGAACTCAAAGCAGCTTTAGCATCCTCGTCCATTAATGGCAACTGGGTCGATGCACTACCTTTAGTTCTGCTGGCCATGCGTTCCCGTACTCGTGAATCCATTAAAACGTCTGCGTCACAACTCTTGTACGGCATGGATCTACGCCTGCCTAGTCAGCTCCCACGTCTACTACCGCACGAAATGACCCACAAGACGAAGCTACCCGCCTTCGACTTCATTTCGGTAACATGTCCGAACAGCAGCCGAGACACACGCCTCGTCCAGTCTTCGTTCGCCCACAGCTCCACAGCTGCAAGAGAGTACTCGTTCGCAACAATAATGCTGTTGCACCACTACAACCAAAGTATCGCGGTCCTTACACGATTTTACTAAGACAGCCAAAATACTTCATCATTATGCAAGGCGCTACACCGACATCAGTAAGCATAAACAGGTTGAAACCGTTTATCGAACCACCTGATCCTGAGAGCGTTCAACCTTCTACACACGTCTCAGGCTCCGTCTGCGCACAATTTCAATAACCTGCTTTGTATAACGCGTAATTAATTTTTTTAAAAACATTAACATTAACTATAAAATTTTTTAACCTTACGTTATTGTTCGTATTTGTCTCACGTGGCATAACCAGCTGTTCTTAGCTAACAGTTGTGTAGCATTTTTGAACAGTTCTTTGGTATTATGCCATCTCTGAGGCAATGTTCGTGTACATATTTTATGCAGTTACCTTTGATTTTAATGTATATATTTTTACATTATAATGTATTTCTCACACATGACATTACACCGCCTATTTTGGTATGACCAGCTACTTAGAGCTAACGCTTTCGTGTAGCAACACTAAGTAGTGATCAGCTTGATATCATGGTACAGGCCACTTTCAATGCATATCTCAACTTCATCAATTGCACAAAGACCACTCTACAAACGTCATGACCACAACGTCGAGCACTCTAGCTCCTTTGGTCGTATACAAACACATTGACAACGATCCAACCTGCTTAGGTTTTAACTTAAACCTGGCAAATTCAGAGGCGATTTACCTCGAAATCTTCACGCTGCGGCTCCAAAACTTACACTGCTCTATTTTGCCTCACGTGCTATGACCGTCCACTAGAGCTAACAATTTGTGTAGCAATTCCTAGTGGTTACCTGGCATCATATCATTGTTGAAGCAACCAACAAGCATATTTAAGCCCAGCACTTATGGTTCATCATATTTTTGCTTAACTTGGTTCGAACTCCGTCATGCATTTCTTATCTAGCC
>JAQBSW010005665.1:0-55389 GCA_029291075.1 Eudiplozoon nipponicum
GTCTATACTATTGCACTATTCTTTATGTTGTGCTAATTTCATTCGGCATTGCCCAGGTTATAAGTCATGCATGTTATGTTTCATGTATTGAGTGCACTTTTCTAGCCATTGTCTCTAGACTACTTTCTTTTAAATATTCGCAACTGTTTCACATTTAGAAGAATCATAGCAAAGATATTTCTTTTTTGTTTTCTTTAGTAAACATTATTCAACTATATGAACGTGCTGGTTTACCAAAATTCAATAAGTAAATGGAAGTAGTTCCATTGGCACGTCTATAGAGCCGGCACTCTATATATTTATCAAGTAATGGGGCTCCCGCTGATAAGAAGCGATTAAATAAAAATTGTATGCACTAATGTGTTTATCTCATCCGTTTATTTTGACTATTTTATAAGCTGGTCTATTATTGGTCAACTTGTTACTAAGTATGCCAAGTCTGTTACACACAAATCATTTAAATCTTACATTTTAGACTCACTTCCGTTCCCTTAAAACAAAATTTTTGGTGTCTATTTCGAAATTTTTTATTCATTTATTTACAATGACTAACAATTGGTCCGATTTTGCGTATTGTAATATGCTGATTTTCTTCCTAAGTATAACTTTGCTATTTTATTCTTACTACAAACGTATTGCATAGAATTTGTTTCTTATTTTCAGAATTAAACGTTCTATTTGACTTAGTAAATCGCGAATAATTATCGCTGTGATTTCTTTTCATTTTTTTATTTCTTATCGAAGTTGTTAAGGTTTAAGCTATATTTCTACCATAGCGCCTAGTATCTTTTGAAACGTTCAATCCAACAAAATGGTGTTGTTTATAATAATTTATTTGTATTGTGCTGGTTATTCATACCTATGTAGCTCAGTAATTATTTGGTAGCAAGAAAACAGTCATTGAATAGCTGGAAGTATACGTATTTGTGTATAATTTCTGAAAAAAAATTATTTCTATTAAATTTAGCGGCACGAACACGTTCATTAAACGAGGAGTATATATATAATTTTCCAAATGAATACTCATGCAGGTTGCATTTAGTATGCTTTAATTCTTTCGGTAATTCCGCTTTTTAGTGTGAAAAAATGGTGAACGTTTTCATTCAAAGAATTGGATGCAGAATTTATTTATTTACATCGTGTGTAAATTTAGATACAGAGTGGAATTTACCAGATTGTTATTTTATTTTACTCGTTATGATAATTTGACAGAAAAGTTTGCCCAAGAATACTCCTGCAATCAAAACGATAGCATCAACTAAAACAGCCGAGCCATCACGTGGAATCAAATGCTCACCAATGACTAGTAGCACAAACCATTTAAATGTGGATAATTGCACGCCAAATGACAACGCTTCTACTAATCTTTCAATTAAACCTTCGAAAACCCCAATGAATTCTTTAGACGTATCATCATCATCATCATCATCACAGACAGCCATACCGCATAATCATAAATCTATAGAAAAGTCTGAGCCTGGCGTGTTTCCGAGTGCACGTAACGTAGGTGGAAGAGGTATTCACTTACCGTCACAACTGCCGACCAGATCTGATTGTTTAGTTAACAAAACGGTTGCTCACCCAACTGGACCCTTGCCTCCGCCCTTGCCAAGTAATGCTAAGCCGCTGTTGAAAAGTAAGCTAACATAGTTATTAATGCTTGCTGGTTATCGCTTTGTTTATGCTTTCTTCGTGTATGCGAGGCCCGTATGTTATTTCGCCTTTTCCAATAATATAAAATATTTGGTACAAGCCATAGAATATTGGTAGTTCCCTATTGGACATTGAAGTTGCGTCTCGAGCTGCCTTCTCTGTATGTTTGAACTAAATATGACTGACATTTCATTTTGAGGAGCGGGCTAATCTGTGGATGTTGCAAACTGCGGCACTTTTGTGATTATTAAGATTGAATGAGTAATTGCTAATTTTAATGTTCCATTTTCTGACTATTATTCTGTTAATTAATTTATACTTATTTTAATTACCTGCACGCAAGCATAAATGGAGGTCTAGGGTTCAAGCGAAGCCTACGACTATAATATAGAATAGCCTAAGCCTCCCCTCTGACCTCTGTTTACCGCTACACTTCAACAAATTTGTAGTCATTAGAGCGTGATCAAGTGATTGTTATTGTGAGTGATATGATCTAACCACGCGATCGCCGGTGATTTCGCTTCGAGGGTTATAGCCGTCTACTCGAATTGTCTCGGTAGCTTGTCGTGCAGCAGGCGAAACGTACACACACACACAAGAGTCATAACTTTAAAGTCTGCACGAAACCATCTCTCGACGTCATTTTGACCATCCGGGCAATCTACTTAATTAATTAAAATAACAGTACATAGGTGTATACATTTAGCCCAAGTTACAACAAGAAAACCTAATGAAACATTTGCTAACGCATATACCCGCCCATGCTATCGGGGTGATATTTTTAATTCATTATATGCTTAAAATTAAAGCTCATGAACAAGAGCACATATTATCTCAGAATGCAACAGAAGGAACACACGATTTCGTAAATATAACGATGATTTAACCTGGCAGTAAGTACAGTCCACCTGTCCTATCGGACAGTCAGCACTGTCTGACCTCACTGCTTCAGCGACAAAAATGAGTGTCTTGTTAAAGCGTTGCTTGCTTTAAGTGGTAACGGCCGCGTACGATAACGTTAGGCAATAAATAGCAGAAATTAACGCTTTAAATGTAGAAAGCAGCGGCTCTCGTGTGCTGACGATTGGGCTGCAATCTAACCGCAGCGCAGGGCATTCGCTGTAGTTCGTTTTGTGTTATTTGCGTTTATTAAGAAAAATTCGCCCAATGAGGATGACCTCTGGAAATTTTAATAATAATAATAACTTTAACTATAAAAACACCTATGATGTGCTTAGATATAATATAAATTATAAAACAGTGTAATTATTTTTTCTCCAGTTATTTGTTTTTATAGATTTTCAATTCTATATACATTATAACCAATTTTATTCGTTGATTTGCATATGATTAATACAAGTGATTGAGTGGTGTTTTTTGTTGCTAACAGTGGGTTTTCTGTACTGCAATACCCGTGTTTAACTTGACTAGTTAAACCTGATTCAGTCAGTAAGATTAAGCCAGTTTCCTGTCTACCTAGCTAATGTCATCCACAAGTAGATTCACGCAGTAAGTAACTTGTGAAAAAAGGTATGTGCTGTAAATCGTTTTTTGTTAATCGTTACCATATAAAATGAATGAGTGTAACTGGAACCTGAAGAGATTACATTATCTAATTGTTGCCATTTGTTTTGTACGAACTATAGCCGGTGTGACTGTGGGCAAATCTCTTCCCGTAAAGTGTAGCCTAGCTGTGGGTGAAGAGGATGACGACGACTGCGTTAACCCTTCTGCTGAGGTGAAAAAAGATATTAAAATGGACGCCGAGCAATGCGGCGCCACGCAACCGTCTAGTGATTTAGCAAAAGTGGAGCTACAAATTAAGCAGAACAGCGGCGGCGGTATTGATTGTACATCAGCTGTGAACGGATCGAATTTGTCGGAGCAGTGCTCAGGAGGCGAGTCGTTGATAGGACGTAGTGTTCTGGCCTTGTATGACTGTGAAGCTGAACAACCGGACGAATTGACTTTTCACCGCGGCGAAGTGCTACGCATAAGTCTGGCGCCCGACAACGAGTGGTGGGTAAGTGAACGATAGTTGACTGCTTCGTTTTCGAAAAGGTGCAAACTGCTTAATTAACTCAAGCCTACAAACGTAACATAAACAGCAGTCGCACAACACGTAGTAGCGCGTTTCGACCTTCCATGTTCATCATCAGAGTACGACGGTAGCTGGCAAGCGAGGATAAAACCGCAATGCATACATTTTGAAAGTAAAATTAGATATGCAGATCTCACCTCTAGTAGTTTCGCGCAGACTGCAATTGACTGGGAATGTCTGCTGAACAATTTATATGCAGTCACGAACATTTTCTTTCTGCAGCCTTCTCTACATGGACATACGTTTACCAATTAGAAAATTATACATTATGCGGGAGTTAGTAAAAATTGTTTAAATCAGGCTTGCGAGCTTAATATAAACACAAATTCAATGGTGTCTAATCATTCGCACAACTAAGCACTACCTCCTGTGTCGCCCTTATTGGGAACTCTTCACGTACTGTCTAGAATTTGCCGCAAATTGAGCACGAACCTTAGCACGTTGACTTCGGAATCTGATGCTCTAATCACTGAGCCACCCTACCGCAAATTAAACTGAGCACTTCAAAGATAATTTTTTAGGCCCTCGGGTAAATTCCGATTCCCAAAAACATGTCTGTATCAACAGTGTGGAATGTTAGTCTCGAAGAACTGTCAGAATTAGAAATACGGAATGCAATCCTATCTTTTGAACGTCATAATGCCGCAGACCCTAATGATTGAATTCCGGAATTATTCAAAGATGGTGGCGATATAGTTTCGGGAGCGTTTACTAATTTTTTTCGTACTTTGTTCAGTCGAGAGGTGGTCTTCGCCCGCTCGTTCCACCAGTACGCTATAAAATTCCATACACACGCGCATGAACTCCAAGAAAAGGAAGTGCAAAAGGCGTTTGGCATCGATACCACATTTGGTTGGTTCTCATACTTCACTATAGCCTGTTTAATCTAACCCTTGGCTTTTGAAACATTGGAGCATGTGTCATTCGACCCAGTCTGTCCTTAATGGATGTCGAACTGTATAAACCGTCACTGTGCAAACCAGTTAAGGAACGTCATTTGTGGTGGATGAGTCATTGTTTATGGTCGATTGCTTATCCTCGTCATCACGCTATCGAGACAACTCGGATGACTGGCTGAAGTTTACTACCATACATGAGAGCCTATGGGAGAGGCCTAGCTCCTCGAATTAATAAAATCACCTGCTAGTCAAACTAAAGCAATTTTTTGCGGCTGGCGGTAGTTTTGTTGTGTTGTTCGACGACTGGTTAAATACAATGGGGTTGGTGTTTACTTCAAGCTCGCAAACTTGACTTAAAGAATTGTTACCACCACCCGCGCGATCAATTATTGTTAAATTGTAATACAATTTTGTCGTTTTTCAAAACAAAGCGCGTGTCACATAATTGTTTCATTGTCTTTACTATTTTTCTTTTAATTTCGTTGCAGGAGGGACATGTTGTGGACAATCCGTCGCGTAGCGGTCTCTTCCCAGTGCCCTATGTAAAGCTGTTGCCTTTGGACGAATGATCGCTTCTAAGCACCCAAGGTTTTTTGCCAACATGACTAATAAAAAAATTTCAATTGTGATTTGATTTGTAAAGTTATGCTAACCGCATTTATTCGTCTCGAGTGATGTTCTCGTGTGCCTGGAGTTTTTATTTGTAGATTTTTCAATCTTCCCAGCCGACACACCTGTGTTGTCCTTCTTTAGTTAAATGTTATAGTTCACAACAAATAAAAATAGAAAGAGCGATAAAATTACCCTTAGCTCCATCCAGAACAGAAGCTGTGCTTGATTTCTGTGGCTGGATTATATTTTATCCTTAAACTGATGATCAGCTATCACTTATTTTAAAATCTCCATTTTTATTAGGCTCGTTTCTACTTGGCACAATCTATTCTGCTTTAGACAGAAAAGTTTTAATCTACATTTAATGGTCATATATTTCTGACATAACTTCACTTAGCATTGGGCTCATGCTCGACCGTTTACGAAAATTAAAGTAGATCATGGACAATTCCGCAAAGAACATAAAACATTTGACAAAATACACGAATAGTATCCATCCTGGAGAGAAAACATTGTTTACTAGATTTCTTCGGAATCTGGAAAATTTACCTGATTGACTCTGTTTGGATGTGCTTGTGTGTATATGTGTACTCGTGGAGAAGGTGTGCGGATTTCTATCGATCTATATAGTTGTTCTCTATTTTAGATCTCGTGCAATATTTTCTTTTTTACATTAGCTATTCTCGTCTATATGCAGAAATGTAGTGGTTGAGTGCAATGTTTTGTTTATTATTCGAATGCCCTTTTGTGTGGAATTGTTGCAGGATGTCACCAGCATACAGCTTTTCCAAAATTGCATTTTCTTTCATCGTCATTCTGTCTGCTAAACTTGGTGAGACTTGTTTTGAAAGCTGTCAATAAATTGTTTCGTTTGTTCACGTTTTATAGATGTTCGCTTCTGTCTTTCTTAATTCTACCTTTAGCATAACAGTGTGCTTTACTTCTGTGTCTGTTCACTCGTCTTGATAAACACTTAGCTTTTACGGTTAATGATTGCCGCTTAGAGAGCGGTAAAATTTAACTGCATATTTATTGTGTTCTACCGACGGTTCGAACAATCATCTCGTCGCTACAAGTCGTACGTACTTTTGTGACTCGCAATTTCTCGCTTCGGCCTTTTGTAGATTTTGCTCACTGTTATTCGCTCTAGACAGTTCGATTTACATTTCAACATAAAATGTCGTTTGGGAATAAATTGGGCATGTATACCGTGACAAAAGCTGAACACAAAATCTCCGGAAAACTGAAGTTGATGAGTCCTCGATGCCTTGATCAGGAAGCAGACGGTGCAGGTCTGCTTGATCGCTTGCCAATCACAAGCATAAAAACGTTGCATTTCGTAATCTCACGACGCGTAAACTTTCGCCTGGTCCCACAGATATGCACTAATCTCCCAACAAACGTTTGGTGTGTTTGTATGTCTACACTCTTTTTATAGCTTTATTATATAGCAATTATTATTTATTACTTCTATGTCCTAATTATGCAATCGCCTTAACTAGTCGTTGTATCGTTTTTTACAATTTTATCCTGACACGTGATCTTGTCATGAGCCCACTGAAATTATCAACTATTTCATCTGTCTTTTAATCTCAAATTTCAACAAGTGTTGCGCTTTACACTTCGTGTCTTATTTATGTACACATTCATAAGCTTATCACAGTATCGAATTAAATCAACAGATTATGTTCTTTAACACCGTACAGCAGTCATTCTTTGGTGTTATTTAAATACGGAAGGGCTAATGTTACTAGTATTCACGCCGTTGTTGCTTTAGCAGTAGTTTCTGATGGCACTATTATTATCACTAATTTTCTTGGTAATTTAGCACTTCTTTTCGGAACTTGCCAAAAAATTGCGATACCATGTCTGCCAGGGTGAGCCCCTTTTGCCAGGATCACCTTGCTACTTATTACGCGCGCGCCACAACTGACAATATTCTCCTTTATTATCACTTCTAGATTATTAAACTCAAAGTTGTTTGGTCTTTTTGTGTGCCTTGCTCCAGATTCTACATCTCAACTAGTGAAAAGGCTCTATTTATATATATATATATATATATATATTCATAGTAAACTACAGACAGATGATGATTTTTGATTACTGCGTTTCTTCATTTTCTAAGTGTCAAGAAACAGCGGCCGGAAGTGCTCACATTACTCTGTCTGATATCATTGATGGCAGTCTCGTATCCGACAGACCGACAGTCTTCTTGTCGGCCACAGTTAAATACCAGTAAATTAGTCTAAAAAGGTAATTATAGATTTCTTCCATTTTGTGGAATCTTTAGTTAAGTAATTCTTATTTTCCTTAATTCCAGATGTCAATCTTGTTAAAACCATAGGTCTGATTACTGTGTTGTGTTCAACAGAAAATTAAACTTCATTTGTTATACTCCATCTCCGTTGAACACATAATTTCGCTGCTTAGCCTCCTGCTATCTTTAAAGATTAGTTATCGATTCGGGTATGCGAACACTATTATGCGTTCGTTTCAACTCAAATTCTTTTTATTTATAGTCTACTTTTTCCTGTTGGACTAGATTATTTGCAAAGTGGTGTGATAAGTATGTTCAGCGAAAAATTGTCTGTATTTCTTAATGTGAATTAGGGTTTTGCGCAACAGAATGTTGCTCAATTATGTGATCCTTGTTATTTCGAACAAATGTATTCTGTTAATTGTCCAAATTTTCCATTTGGAATTTTGACACTCGGTGTCGAGTGCCCTTCTCGACAATCTTACGACTTGACTATAATTTGAGAAAGGCAGTCGAAAATTCGCTTCTGGATGTCTTGCCTAGTGCGTTTGCATTCCATTTAAAGTGAAGTACATGACTTATACAATCACTATTTTATTTATGACATTTTTTCTCGCGGCCCAATATTTTTTCATCCTATAAATACTAATTCATAGTATTTATATTTAGTATTTCGACCAACCGTTTCATTTCAGGTATTGTGATTTGCTCTATTTGTGTTACAGAATTACATCATACATAATGACGCAAATGTAATGCTATTGTCTAATGGGAGATCGATTTACGCTAAACTTATTTGAGTATTAGGTAACTTGATGTTCTTGTTTCGAATTGTAGAAAGAAAATAATGAGAAATATAAACATGAAAAATGTATCGCATCTTATGCATTCATCTATTTCAATTCCTTAATGCAAAAATATTTTTACAAATGTTATTTTTATTGCAGAAAACTTTTATTGATCTATGATGCTATTTTCTGTTTTATTTAATAGAATTTTTATTGCTCCATTTCATTGCATAAACGTACCTGATTTGTACTTCCACTAATGAGCTCCACCCATATCAGGCAATCAATAATAAACATTGAGTTCATTTTTAATCAATTAGATTTTTTATTTGTTTTAAGACTATAATATTATAAACACATTTTAGCTAAATTTTTATTATTTGTTTGACAGTACACGCATTCGGTAATTTTTTAAGAACTGTCTTTTTTTGTAAAAGCCGGTCAAATGTTGTATTTTACTTTGAGTTGACTATTAAGGAATGCTTTAAAATTTCGTTTTGATTTTTTTCTGTGAAATTTTTACTAGTCCAAATTGTTTCTAAAGTGAAGCATTTTTGTTGTTACTTTCTTTGTTTAATTCTGTCATTACCAGTAAACAATGTTGCTTTACTCGCGCATTTCCATATATATATAGCTATATATATACCTTTTTCCTGCCTTCTTTCATTGATATTTGAAATGTACTTTTGTTTACTCTAATCTTTTTTTAAATAACATGCTTACTGAAAATAATATCAATTCACAAGCTATTGAATGAATTAGAACTAATCCTGTACACAGTATTTTGTCTGGTAAGTCAATCATTCGCCAAGTTCATTGTTATATATATATATATATATATATATATATATATATATATATATATATATATACATAACCTTCTTTATTTATTAGCGTATGTACGTGTCCCATTAAGAGGAATGATGTGAGTTGTGTTTAAAAGAGAGAGTTAAAGATATTTAGAGTTATAGGTAAATCAATTCATTGTAACGATTATTTCCAATGCGAATCGGCAACCTCGTGTCAGTTCAGTTGACGTGCAACTTAATGTTATTGGCGTTTGACAAAGAAATACAGTAGCTGTAGACCTATTTCTGCACGCCGCTGTATTCAGAGGGGCTATTGCTAATAAGGCATAACTAACAACGTTATAATGCCCTTTTGTGTAATTCGCTAAACGTAGGTGTGAATAGGATAAAATCGATTGTATCATGATTTGTTGAAAAGTAGCTGGATGCCGATTCAGGAATTAAAGGTAAAACATTGAGCTCAACAAGAGATCAATCGTCCGGCGAAAATCCAAACTAAAATGAAATTCATTCGCTTTGGATCACGTGAATGTGAAAAGGGGGCCAACCAAGACAGCGAACAGCGAGTTTGTCAACATTGCATTTTTATGAAAATCCACTGGAGAAGCTGAAATGTCACTTTCGTCAATTTTGCTTGTTTTCAGTAATAAGCTGGATGAGCATAGACATGAAATGAATTGACAAATACCCCAGATACTTTCGGATTTTGTAGAAAACTCTTGCGTTATAAGCTTGACGTTTGCCTTGGTTTTGCGATATCATTGGGGTTCTTAGTTCAAAGCATTTATTAATTCCCTCTTATAAATAATGTCATGTATCTGCGTGTCATACATTCTCACTATTGCGCGTTAGAAACGCTCATTTGTATAATCCAATAGTATTCTGCTGAACACATGAAGTCAATCAAGTGTTAATTGATCCTAACGAATATTTTCTCGCTTCACTAATGTTTATCACTTCTTATTTATGGCGTTACTTTTCTTATTTCGGTCTTCGAGTTATTTTTATATTTTATCTCGAACGTCAATTAAATCGAGATCTTTTAATATATTGTTAAACCATTTATGAGGTTGTTTTCTATTTATTATTGTTTTGGCTTTGTTTATTGCTTTTCTTAAGGAAGATGCTCGTTGCTGAATACTACTTTCGACATATTTATATTAAACTTTTCTTTCAAAAATAAACTAGGTTATTTGAAAATGTATTGTTTTACACTTTTTTCCAACTTCTTTAATTTTCAGATTGACATTGTTTCGCAAAGTGATCAATTTGAAACTGTAGACTTGCGTACAAAAGTTTTACATCTATAGTCTGTACTTTGCCTCGACATTTCAGTCAGGAGTCTCTTAAATACAAAAGAATAAGTAATTGTTCGTCCCCCCTATCATTTGGATCTCATAATTTGTAGATCGCAGGTTTTAGGGGCCTAAATAACAAACATGACTCCCACGTATCGATTTATTTGTTAATCCAGAAGAGTTTAATCCCCGATGAATTTCAACAAGACAAAAAATGGAAAACTGTGCTTTATAAATCAGCAATGAGAATGCGTTTTTCTCCTTGTAGATAACTTACTGCATGGCGGAGCAATTAATTTACAAAATCAAAACTTTACTACTATGAATATTGGACATCTAACCGAAATGTAATTACTACTGTCAATTATGGCCAGCATTGTAATATATATTTATCAAATTCTGTTGGTCCAACTTTAAGATTGCATGTAACAGGAAGTGTAATACACCTACTAGAAAATAACTTCATTTTCAAGTCATCGGTAATAACCAAGGCTGATGTAGTCAGTAATGAAACCTGTATCATATGTAACAGTCACCTATTGCATCGGATCCACACGCTGCGTACATCCAGGTATTTCAACGAGAATGGCTACCACACACACATTAATTCGACATGTTATGATAACTTTCTGATATAAAAATATTAGAAAATGAACTAATATTTAATCAGTTGCGCAACATAGTAAAAGAGCCGGCAGTTACATGTATCACAACGGCTAAATGGTACTGACCGAAACTGACAGGTAACTGTGAAGTGGACATTCTAGCGTAATAAAATATACGTTAAACGACTACAGCGAGCGCAACATATCTGATTTTCAGTATATTATCTATAAATTGCAGTCTGATCTTCGTTAGTACGTTTGCCGTGACAAATAGATGATTAGCATCAAAGCACGTGTACATCGACTTTATAAAAGAATGCGTTTTTGACTTATTTCAAATGCTAGACGATTTTAAAAAAATAATGATATTTTTACTCTTCATTGCCAATGTTAACAGAAAGTTACAAATAGCCAGCAACAGTCAGTTATTGTAATAAAAATGACACGCAGACTGCATTAAACTATTGTGAAGGGGGTTTATTGTACATATGCTAATCGTCTATACACGATGTTTAAAATATCTTATAAGTTTCTTCCGTATTGGCCACTCGTTAATTACTTTCTATTATTTTACGCGCCCAGGATAAATTTGTTTATGTTTAAATCATCAACTGCGCCAATTCAGCCGCAAAATACACGCAGATTGCAATTATATACTAGCTTAGTAACACCTTAGTTCAGCTATGACCAGAAGGAGAAACCAAAGACAGCATGAACGGAAAATACAATCTCATGCAAATTCGTTTCGTCCTTATTGGCGACTCATCAGGAGGAGCCGTCTATTACGCCCTTTAACCAGTTGCATGTACTAATGCGGTTAAGCATTCAGTTGTCATCCGCTGAGCTCGACAACAGACTAACTGAATGTAAATTTTGCATAACTTACTAAATAATAGCGATCGGAATTGAAAAGGAAATGGGAAGTAGAATTCTAGCCAAGTTAAATTTACGTTAAACGACTAGAGTGAGAGCCGCATTTCTCATTTTTCAGTATATTAAATATACGCAACAGTCTGATATTCGTCAGCATGCTCACCGTGGCGAACTGATGATTAGCATCGAAGGTTAAATTACGTCTGCAAGTGTATCTCGATTACATAATAGCACGATTTTCCGGATTATTCAAAATGCTTGACCACAATTTTAACACAAAATCGCAAGTAAACAGCCATCGTCTGCTATGATAAGGCGAATGCCATGCCAGTTGAAGGATTTAATTAAGCGTATGCTAACCGTCTAAACCTTACACTCCTACACAACTGCCGGTATAAACTAAGCATAACATAAGATAGCAGAGGAAATACATGAAGAAGACCGATTTTAAGCTTTTTGGGTACTCAAGTACACATAAACCGTTTGTTGCAGAGATCTAATATGCAAAAAATTTGTATTCATCATCACCATGCAGAGCCATACAAAAGCCAATATTAACCAATGTTTCACTTGTATATAACCATTAGAAACGGAACGAAAAAGAAAACAAATTATATATATCGCCAAAAATAATTTATTCACACGAATTAATAATGCGATTTATGAAAAAGGAAGTACCTAATCACTATAAGTATATTTCTCTAGATAACTTATAGAAATGAGCAAGCTAAGCCTCTAAACAACACCAAGTAAGAATTAAGGCAAGGTAACATCGGCAACACATCTTCATTGCGGTTTGCACCATGTCACGTCACAAACAAAACCAAACCTCGCTGCTAACTTCGCACTATTAAGAAAAATCAGTTACTTAGATGATTCTACCAGACATCTGCAACATGATCGCCACTGAGCTCGATTCGATGCCATATCGCGCAGCATTTCTTACTAAGAATTATAATGCACACTTGGACCAAATTTAAAGCTAAATGATTTAAACAGAGTTTGCCATGTCAAAATCTGCCCGCCTAGTTTCTTACGCCAATCTGCCACTGGATGAGAGAACAGAGCTCTACAGGGCAATCGAATTGAGGGAACACGCAAAACGTTACTAAGCCAAAATAGTTGAATGAGCCTTATTTGTTTTTCTAACGAGCACTCGATGTTCCAAAAACACGTATACTTATGTCAGAGTTGATTATTCGTTGTTGGTCACCAACGTAAGCTATACTTCTCAAACAACTCAGATCGAATGCCTGTGTGCGTTTAAAATCATCAATTCTAAGCGGCCGTCCCACCAGCATATAAGACTGCGCGTACATATACATTGTAAACATGAAATTTTAGACAGAGAGAAATAGTCTCGTTTCTCCATAAATGGCGATGATTAGAAACAGCTACTCTAGTTTTCGCGATCCTCATACATCGTCAGACAACACCGGAGTTATTAATAGAGCTCCCAAAGTATGTAAACCTGTCGTCCGCCTAGATCTTCACTCTGCAGTAGCAAAGTTGGAATGAGTGTTGGGTGTTGCTTTAAAGATGTCTTACATTCAGAGAGTGCGAATGTTGTATCAAGAACGGAACGTCTGCTAGGTGGTGAATAATAATACGATATCGTCTTCATAATCAAGATTAAATAATCTGCCGTCCGGGAGAACTTTAATACGTACACCCAGAACGTGTGGAAGTGTTGTTCATAATAACATCGATTACAAAATTAAACAAAAAGTGAAGGGGGAAGTGGACAGCATTTGCGAATACCACTATTGATAGTAAAGTTATGCGCTAATTCGTTGTAGACCTTAACGCAATCAGAATTGTTTGTTTAGAGAGCGCGTAGGATATTTAAAAATTTAGTTTGCGTATCAATTGTCGATAGAAAATCGAAGAATAATGCGATCCACAGAGCCAACTGCACTCGAAGTCTAGAAAAACTGCTAATGTGGAACGGCGATATACATTTCGACGTCCAAGAACATAATATTATATTTACAACCTGATCTTCTCTAGTGTGATTCACGCGAAGCGCTAAAACAACGCAAGATAATCGAAGCAAATAACCTAGACAGGACTGGAGTCAAGTTTATACCACGTTGGTTATCACACGAATAACGATTGCGTTTTTGAAAATAAGAATGATGGGCGACTCATTCCAATCATGAATTTCGGTCTCCTCTAATCAGCGTTCCCGAAATTACATAGCCTACTTAAATATACCCAGAGGCAAGTTGCAGCTTGCGGCTATTAAGGGATAGAATTGCATCCCGTATTCCTAAATCTGATGGCTCATCTGGATTAACACTCCATAATGTTGATGCAGGCATGCTTCCCGGAATCCGAACTGACGCAGGCGCCCATGAAAATTTATCTTTAAAGTATTCGGCCGAACAATCAAGACGTACTTGATCGGTTATTAGATGGCTGTGATTATCATTTATAGTTTCGCTAACTTTTAATCTTCCCTGATCTGTTGCACAAATAAGTTGGAGCAAACAACAACTTTCCAAAAAGCATTCAAAATCGACATTTAGACTGCGCTTGAGGTATGAGCCAGTAGTACACCTTATACCCACGATATATTTAATAAATGAACACGTGACAACTAGACAATACAATCTCCAGTACGAATATATGTATACAAACAATAGTGGAGTTAATTTTATGTAGTCTTCAAAAAGGCCACTTCAAAGCCAAATCATTATATTTACCATATACCAAGCCTGTAAAGGTTAACTATTCTCAGCGAATCGTTACACTGTAACAACACAATAGATTTCAAAATATAATAAATTTCAACAAAATTGAGAAACACAACTTCTGATCATCTTATACTCTAAGATACTAAACCTGTGATGCTGTAGAGGCCCTTTGGTCACCATCATAAGAGCCTCGGGGATGCCAGGCCCGGATAATCCATATATGCGGTATGATCATCTAGTTTGGAACACTTAAGTTCCTCTCAACTATCTTTTAAACTACATGTAGAGGCTCCAGCCCTATTACTAAAAGCTCCATAGATGCCAAGTCAGATTCAATCTTAGTGAGCCTATAAGTTTGACAAGATAGTTTTCTCTTCAATATCTGCTAACTTCATACCTACAATCCATTGAACCAAATTATCAGTGTTCTCAAATTAAAGATTAGTCCTCATGTTAATCATATTTAAATATATATGTTTGAATTATCTAGTAATAGACGAATGACTGTGTACTTCTTACGCGACATTGCACCATGGTACATAACCCGGAAATAAATTAGACGCGAAAAACCGAATTATTAAACTACCTGTTCCTGAACGATCCCAAAATGCACGAACAAAAACGCAGGCTCGTTTTCAAGGCTTATATTGTGAAGATCAATTTTTTAAAACCGAAATGAGCAATACAATGGCAAATTAAGCTTGCCCGAGATAATCACGCCATACAGTCACAGAATACAGAAAAACTAAATATGCACGATTAAAGTGTATATTTACTGAGAAATATTTAAACAACGAATGTTCTAAAAATTAAACGAATTTCTTAGTTATAATATTCGTTTCAATCAACCGCCGTTGCTGAGATTTATCAATAATTGTTACTTTAATTTGTCCGAGGAAATATCTTCCTTGGCGAGTTGTGCATACTGGTGCCTTCGCCGACGAAGTTGCGCCCTTTTCATTTCTGGCTGGCACTGCTAGTTCGTCTTACGTTGATGGAACGTGATGAGCCTGTAGCTCGGTTGAACATGTCAATGCCGTCAACAACGTGTCTTGTGTAAGTTGCTGATTTGAATTTTGTGCCCGCGTAGTCGGATTGCACACATCAGATTCGCCCATGGAACGATGGTTCGTCAAATCATCTATTCCTTCAGTCTTATCATCAACTCAGATGATCTTGGGAAAGCAACGACACAGAGCAACACAATCCACTTGGTCATTTACTTCTTTGACGACATTTTTGTTTTTCCTTCTCCTGACCTTATACGCTCCTTTGTAAAATGGAGAAATACAATTCCTCCTATTTTCAATAATTACATAAAAATGTTAGGCCGATCTCATTTCGGAGGACACAGCGTCTAGTTCTTAATTCTATAGACTGTCGGAGCTAAACGAAACATCATATCTTTAATAGCTCCTACAAACCAATATGTAGCTAGAAGCCCATTCAAGACTACTTTGGGTTTCTATTAGAAGACCTCCAGTCAACATTAATGGTTTTCCATATACCAATACTGCTAATGAAGTTCCTAACTGTGCCCTATATATGTTGCGCATGGCAAGTAATGCTATAGGAAGACCGTTTACACGACTTGTTTCACTAGTACATCTCAACGCTGCCATCCCATTCGCACGTGGATTTTATGCGCAAGTTTGAAATAAATTTATTCCCGTGATATTGAGAGATCGTATGAAAAGCTCTGACAAAGTCGACTACCAAGATAACTAGACTCTTGCCGGAACACCATAACGCGATACACAACTATGCAAGAACGCCGAGACTCGCATATGTAAAGCTGCATATCAGTCTCACTGTCGACAAAGTTATATTATGTTAACTCCACTACTGCCTGTATACACATTGAGATAGGATACCGCACCGCCCAAATGTCCTACATTTTCTGGTTAAATATATAGTGAGTATAGGACAAGTTAATCCTCTCATTGATGAACCCGCAGCAAGCACCTATCGCTAGTATAAATGAGACGAAATCTTTCGTCCATGATATTCATATTTGAACTCCAGTAACTGCCAGAATTTGATGCCGAGTATTTGTTTGTCTTGCAATCATAAATTGTGACAGCATGTTATAATTATATTATATATATATATATATATATATATATATATATATATATATATATATATATATATATATATATACCAGTTGATATCTGTAAGCAGTATAGCTCGATATCCGAAGTTCTAACCAGCCACTTACGGTCTGTCATCATGACGCCAGGAAAGTACCATTGTATCGAAGTTTTACAGCACGATTTTACTTATGAATGTGGACAATAACATCCAAACACGGCTTAAGTTAGAGAAAGAATTTCATTAAGTAGTTCGATTTCGTCCATTTTTGTGAATTCTTTGTTTACCTGCTAGAACTAACCGCGTATATGAAGTTGGTTCATACCGATTATCAAGCATCCATTTACTGACATTTACTTAGCACGATTATTTTCATTCAACACCCTGCAATGCAAAATGGACGGACAATGATGCAATACTAAGTCGCAACAAGGACACGGATAATCATGTTAGTACTGTCGTTTACTAGAACTGAGTTATTCAAATAAAATGTAAAAATAGCAGCAAACAAGCAAATTTACAATACCTACGGAGAGCGACGTATATCTAGGAAGACGACATTAGCTTATCATTAAATCTTTAAACTAGGAATATCTGGTTCAGAAATTAAGTGGCGGTGGCTGCGGATAATGACTTCAGAAATTGATGAAAATAAACGACACGTAGGGGGCAGATTGCGCCACGTGGATAGAACTGACAGAATATATTAACCATAAATACAACAATGGTATAAGTGTGGACTAAATATTTTAATAACAGATAGATGTATGCAAAGTTAGCTTAAGGTACAGTAGAACACACACCAGCATATTTATGAACGCTATTTGATTTGCTCAGTTAACCAAGTACAAACCTGTGTAGCAGATCATCCGTTACCTATAAATAGTGGCACGGTATTACCTCATTCATTATTTCGAAAGATCAATGTTTCACAATACAACCCCCTTGCACAGCTATTATAAAATCGGACTTGTGAAACCTTGGCAAAGACTCGTGGTCATATTGCTTCAACCAAATCTCCAAAGAACTACAGCGATACTCAACCATAAAAACAGGGTTATACATTTGTAAAGACGTAACAATGCTGAAACAATATACAACTAGGAGCATACAAATCGACAAAATGAAGAGGGGACAAATCCACAAAACCAGCGGTTGTGTCCGTATAGTTCTCCAGTGTAAGCACAACTAAGCCAGCACAAGTCACAAGCGAAAAGCAATTGCGAAACCATGCTCCGCCGCCAGTTAGTTAAAACTTAATGCACAGTATTTATTAAACTCAAAATATTAGCAAACAGTAACCCAGCACGTTTCAATGCATATATTTATAGTAACTAATCCATGCCAATACCCACCGTTTTTAAACAGAGCAGCTAAATATCCAGACAGGTCTTATACCGGAAATATATCTCGATAAAAATATGATTAAGCGACAGATCGAAAGAATACGTTTGAGATCACAAAAATACTGGGCATTTTAGCAGACTGTCGCTGGTTCGCAATAAAAACGCACATCTAGGGTAGAACGCCTGCCAATTAGGAGACAAAGACACGTATTAGATATATCACTATATTGTAAATGCGTGACTATGAATCATACAAAAATATCTTTACAGTTTTAAATAAATTATCAATTTTCGAACTTGGCAAGAATATCAGCTTCACGGAACAAAAAATATTCTTTTTCCTCCAGTAACACCTTTGTACCACCATATTCAGGAAGGAAAACTTTATCTCCAACAGTTACACACACAGGAATGGTTTCACCAGTCTGAAGCTTATTAACAAAGTACCAAATTACTTCTTTCTTAAAACCAGGACCATGAGCCACAACAGTTGCCTCCAGAACTTTACCCTTCGACTTCTCTGGAATCATAATACCACCCTTGGTGGTGGTTTCTGCTTCAAGTCTTTGAACCAGAACTCGGTCGAACAGCGGAACAAATCTTTTAAATGCCTTAGCAGCCTGAATTATTAACTAAAATAAAAACCCACCATTTCACTTCGACAAACTAAACCAAGCGCGACACACCCAGAGCGGACTATGCAAATAACCAAATAAATATATAGTATTTGATAGAAAATCTGAAATACATGCAACATTAAGATTACTACGCTGTAATAAAATAACAAATTAAATAAAATCTAAATTTTAAGATTAGTTCGGGCATTTGTGGATACTAAATAAATATTTTATAATAAATACAAATATTAATTGAAAAGAAGGGGTAATTATGTTTCAGCTGATCTCAGCGTGTTCCAGAAATTTCTTGCATTAGCGCCAGAAATATGAAGACTTCAAAATTATTGTGTTAACGCCCAATTACAAGTAAATGCCGTGCAACAATACAAAAGAGTTAAGAGATGTAGATAATATGAGTCAGTTACTGTTTGTGGTCTTTATTAGGACCGGGATTGCGTTCACCATAAACTGAGAAAGTTTGGTTGTGTTGCCTTGTCTATAACTACTAGACACTTCAGGCTGTTTCTGGTGGAGCGGCTGGTGTTCCACCGTTGTATAGTAGAAATCAAAGACGTGAATTGCTGCGTAAGGGATCAGAATTTTCTTGTTGAAGATCTGCGGCAACACCGTGGTGGCTGGCACTGGTCTTACTACGATTAATAGATAATCGATCACGTATGACTAGTTTTGCAGCACCAAAAAGTTTGACGTGACTGAAATCAAAGTGATTAGGTGAAACAGCGTGAGAGAAGCAAGTCCACAAGTCAGAGTAGGCAGGCAGTCAAGTAAAGAGAGCAACAGCAAACACCTGTAGTACACAGCAAGAAATGTCAGACGTGTGTGATCATGAATGATAAATGAATCATGCTTATATATTTGTGCAAGTGTAAGCTCGCACGCTATTGGTTAACGGCAAATTTTGCTTGTTTTAATTGGTGCCGCGTAAATATGATTTGAATTTCATATAGGCAATATGTTGGCGAATTGTTCTGAGCATTTACGATTGTAAATCAAACATCTTCAACCAGTATTTAGAAGTTTTGTTTACAAAATATCTCTATCTTTAGATAAGATGATTGGTTATTTTTGTAACGACACAAATTAATGGCCGACATATTGCGTAAATTAAATTCAATTTTATTTACGTTGCACCAATGAGAAAAAAGCGAAACTTGCCGTTTAACCAATAGTGTGCAAGTAGACATATATTACTATGGCATGCCATTTAAGCACGGCAATTTACCATGCAAATCAGTTGTCGCATTTGCATTCTGCTTTTCGTTACGCGTGTGCGTTCTGTCGGCTGTCAATACCTACGCTGGTGATTTAATAGTTTCACCAACAATTGGCTACATCCGTGACTCATCTTGTTGCGGTACAACCAGCGAGACGAGCCAAATTAATTGCAGAACCTGAACGACGTTTTCCACATCGTGATTACAACTCGACAACAGAAGGAACAACAGCCAGAGTCCACCCAAGGCTCTAGGACATCGTCACACTCTGAATAATTCAGGAGAACGCACGACCAGGCCCTGTTAAGGACCCCTATCGTAACAATATCTATATTTCAGAGCACCTTAACCGAGTTTGTAACGTCGTACGGCATTTACTTGAAGCCGGGGCGTTTACAAAATTGGCGACCGCGCCAGGATATTGATTATTGTTCTGATTTTTTTGGTATAAATAAAATTGACTTCTTTTTCATTTATTTGGGATAAAAATAGATTAACATTTGCGTTTTCTTTACCCTTTTAACGACACAAATTAATGGCCGAAATATTGCGTAAATTAAATTCAATTTTATTTACGTTGCACCAATGAGAAAAAAGCGAAACTTGCCGTTTAACCAATAGTGTGCAAGTAGACATGGCATGCTATTTAAGCACGGCAATTTACCATGCAAGTGAGTTGTCGCATTTGCATTCTGCTTTGCGTTACGCGTGTGCGTTCTGTCGGCTGTCAATACCTACGCTGATGATTTGATAGTTTCACCAACAATTGGCTACATCCGTGACTCATCTTGTTGCGGTACAACCAGCGAGACGAGCCAATTAATTGCAGAACCTGAACGACGTTATCCACATCGTGATTACAACTCGACCACGGGAGCAACAACAACCAGAGTCCACTCAAAGCTCTAGGACATCTTCACACTCTGAATAATTCAGGAGAACGCAAGACCAGGCCCTCTTAAGGACCCCCTATCAGTAACAAATATCTATTCAGAGCACCTTAACCGAGTTTGTAACGTTGTACGGCATTTACTTGAAGCCGGGGCGTTTACAAAATTGGCGACCGCGCCAGGATATTGATTATTGTTCTGATTTTTTTGGTATAAATAAAATTGACTTCCTTTTTCATTTATTTGGGATAAAAATAGATTAACATTTTACGTTTTCTTTACCCTAATCGTGGTCTTCTGGGAATTTTGTTGGGTATATATTCGTGGATTTGTGTTGAATTTTTTTGGGGATATAATAATAATAATAATACATTGGCATCAAAGGCCAACTGGGCCTCTGTTCATCTTTCCTACGTACAAAACGGTACGTACGTACTCGACAGGCTCAATTGCGGATAATTTCAATTTTTGGAAGCAGTTACTGTGACGTGCTTTTGTTCTGCGCTCATTCAACTGTGGAAGCTGTTTGTGGGTAAGCGTTTCGTTAAAGTATATTTATATATTTTCATATTGCTTATAAATTTATGCTTTTAAGATCCCGTAAGATTGTTAAAATGTCAGGTCCAATTTTAGATATTGATGTTCCTGTTTGGGATGGAGATAGTGAGCTATTTTTTATGCGCGTAGACTCCGCTTTCTCCCCGTTTCCTGATTATGACAGTCATCAAAAACTGTCGAAGGATTTTGCTAAACTACCTTCTGAATTGCAGCGACGGATTTATCCTAAGCTTGAGGCCATTAGGAAGCTACCTAATCCCATTTTAGGTCTACAAAACGAAGTAGAATCCTTGCTTGGGCCCACAGAAACTGAGCAGATAATAAACAAATATGCGCAGTTAGACATACCAAATCTTGGCCCCATCGAAATATTGAGGGAATTACGGAAACGTTGGTATAAAACCAACATTTCTGACCATGAGGCTAAGGTTGTTTTTATTAACAATCTTCCACAAACATTAAAACTCTTTGCCAGACAGCTCCCCAACACTCTCTCTATAGATGACTTATCTGAGAGATGTGAGTTAGAATATAGGGTTTTGGAACCCAAAGTGAATCCATCATCCTTTTCTTCACCCCCACAAGATGATAGACTCTCCTCTTTAGAGAGGACAGTGGCGAACATGGCTAAAGTTCTAGAAGGATTGGCCATTACCAAATCCGAGCTAAATCAAGTGAATGCTCGACCCAAATTCGTTCCTAAGCCCAATTATAACGGTAGGCGGCGATCGAGATCTCCGCAATCCTTTAATAAATATGCCCCAAAGAACTGGTGTTATAACCACCAGAAGTTTTTTATTCATGCCAAGTCTGTCTTTGTTGTTCCGAAGAATTTCCGAATGAGTGCCAATTTCCACAGCTGACGGAAAGGACAACAGACCGCAGGCACAAGGGTGCATCAGTATCGGAAAACGTCTGGCGCAGGAAGTAGAAGACCGTACTTTCTGCACATCAACGGCATCAACGGCGCTACAGGGAAGAAGCCAACTACAATCCGACATCCCTGTCGACTCTTTTCGTCCACGCCGAATTTTTCACATAGAGAACCAAACGGACAACGCCGGTCGCAATCACCAGCCTACTTGTTTGCATGACCCGGCCAAACAGCCCAACGAGCTTCTGCACCTTCTTGATTTCAAAACTGGCGAAGAGTTCATCGTAGACACAGGTGCGGCAGTCTCAGTTCTCAAAGGTGATTCAATGGCCGAGATGTCGCTAGGCGTTCTTCTCGCAACAGCTACAGGCGAGTCCATACCAACATATGGCTGCCGGTACCGCACACTCAACATAGGTCTACGACGTGAATTTTCCCACAAATTCATCATTGCCTTCGACTTCATTTTGGTAACATGTCTGAACAGCAGCCGAGACATACGCCTCGTCCAGTCTTCGTTCACCCACAGCTCCACAGCTGCAAGAGAATACTCGTTCGCAACAATAATGCTGTTGCACCACTACAACCCAAGTATCGCGGTCCTTACCCGATTTTGCTCAGACAACCACAATAATTCATTATTATGCAAGGCGCTACACCGACATCAGTAAGCATAGACAGGTTGAAACCGTTTATCAAACCACCTGATCCTGAGAGAGTTCAACCTACTACACACGTCTCAGGCTCCGTCTGCCCACAATCTCAATGTCCTGCTTTGTATAACGCGTAATTGATTTTTTTAAACATTAACATTAACTATCAAAATATTTTTTTTAACCTTACGTTATTGTCGTAGTTGTCTCACGTGGCATAACCAGCTGTTCTTAGCTAAAAATTGTGTGCATTTTTGAACAGTTCTTTGGTATTATGCCATTTCTGAGGCAATGTTCGTGTACATATTTTTATGCAGTTACCTTTGATTTTAATGTATATATTTTTATATTATAATGTATTTCTCACACATGACATCACACTGCCTATTTTGGTATGACCAGCTACTTAGAGCTAACGCTTTCGTGTAGCAACACTAAGTAGTGATCAGCTTCATATCATGATACAGGCCACTTTCAATGCATATCTCAACTTCATCAATTGCACAAAGACCACTCTACAAATGTCATGACCACAACGTCGAGCACTCTAGCTCCTTTGGTCGTATACAAACACATTGACGACGATCCAACCTGCTTAGGTTTTAACTTAAACCTGGCAAATTCAGAGGCAATTTACCTCGAAATCTTCACGCTGCGGCTCCAAAAACTTACACTGCTCTATTTTGCCTCACGTGCTATGACCGACCACTAGAGCTAACAATTTATGTAGCAATTCCTAGTGGTTACCTGGCATCATATCATTGTTGAAGCAACCAACAAGCATATTTAAGCCCAGCACTTATGGTTCATCATATTTTTGCTTAACTTGGTTCGAACTCTATCATGCATTTCGTATCTAGCCTCGCACAGAGGAGTTTTTTTCCTTTTTTTCAGAGAGGAAAGTGTTGTAACGACACAAATTAATGGCCGACATATTGCGTAAATTAAATTAAATTTTATTTACGTTGCACCAATGAGAAAAAAAGCGAAACTTGCCGTTTAACCAGTAGTGTGCAAGTAGACATATATTACTATGGCATGCTATTTAAGCACGGCAATTTACCATGCAAGAGAGTTGTCGCATTTGCATTCTGCTTTGCGTTACGCGTGTGCGTTCTGTCGCCTGTCAATACCTACGCTGGTGAATTGATTTGTTTCACCAACAATTGGCTACATCTGTGACTCATCTCGTTGCGGTACAACCAGCGAGACGAGCCAATTCATTGCAGAACCTGAACGAAGTTTTCCACATCGTGATTACATCAGAAGGAACAACAGCCAGAGTCCACCCAAGGCTCTCGGACATCTTCACACTCTGAATAATTCAGTAGAACGCACGACCAGGTCCTGTTAAGGGCCCCCCTATCATAACAAAATCTATATTTCAGAGCACCTTAACCGAGTTTGTAACGTCGTACGGCATTTACTTGAAGCCAGGGCGTTTACATTTCTTTAAAGACTTTAAATAAAACCTTAACTAAGTAGTTGCGTGCTAATATCGAAACTATTGCAGAAGAAACAAATGGCGTGTAACGGCTCAGATCAATTCGCCGATATATTGCCTAAATGAAATAAAATTTTCATTTACGCGGGGCGTTTACAAATTAAGGACCGTGCCAGGAAACTGAGAGCAGTACTTTTTTAGGTTTGTTTTTATATAAAAAGTCTCTTGGCAAAATTATAATAAACATTATTTCTTTTTCATTATTATCTTGGTGAATTATATTAAAATAGACGTTAGTACACCTGTTTGTGAATATTTCTTAGTCAAGGTTTTTTGGTTTTTCCTTGTTGTGTTTAACTAGGGAAACAGATGTTTTTTGTGGGGGATCGTTCAAATTTTTTCTCTTCTACGTATAAATTGTGCCACACTGTGGAAGAAGATTTATTTTTGATTTTATGCAAGCAGATTTTGTCGGTTAAATCGCTCAAAACTGCTTTCGTCAAACTGTGGAAGCAGATTTCATTCGGGTTTCGTAGAAGCAGATTTCGCCAGTTTTCTGTAACACTTTTGACGTTCATTTGAAATTCTGGAAGCAGATCTTGATTCTGATTTCTGTGGAAGCAGATTTCGTCAGTTTTCTTTGTTCGTGTAAAACTGAGGAAGCTGTTTTAGGTAAGCGTTTTGTTATTATTTTTTATAGGGCACGTATGTTTTAAAGCTATACATCTCTTCATGAATTTTATATCGCTTACTTTTGATATATTTATTTATGCTTTTAAGATTTTTTAAGATTAAGATAAAATGTCAGGTCCAAATTTAGATGTTGATGTACCTGTGTAGGACTGAGATTGTGAATTATTCTTTATGCGCGTAGATTCTGCATTCTCCCCATTTCCAGATTACGAAAGTCATCCAAAATTGTCAAAGGTTATCACAAAACCTCCTTCAGAATGGCAGCGATAGATTTATCCAAAGCTTGAGGCGATTAGGAAACTACATAATCCAGTTTTGGGCCTTCAAGACGAAGTGGAATCCTTGCAGGTCCAACAGAAACAGAGCAGATAATAAATAAGTTTGCGCAGTTATACATGCTAAATCTTGGTCCTATCAAGATTTTGAGGGACCTGCGGAAACTTTGGTATAAAACCAATATTTCAAATCTTGAAGCTAAGGTTGTTTTTATTAACGACCTTCCTCACTCATTAAAGTTGTTTTTCAGACAGCTTCACAACTCCCTCTCCATAGATGACATATAAGAAGGATGCGAGTTATACTTTAGGGTACTAGAATCTAAGTTAAATTCGTCATCGTTTTGTCCATTCCTCGTAGGATGATAGGATTACTTCCTTAGAGAGAACAATAGCGAATAAGGCTAAAGTTTTAGAATGATTAGCCTTTACGAAATCTGTGCTGAATCAAGTGTGCGCACAACCTACTTTCCCAACCAAGACACGAAATAACGGTAGGCGGCGATCTAGATCCCCGTTAGCTTTCATTAAATATGCCCCAATGAACTGGCGCTATAATCACCAGAATTTTTTCCTGTTAAGACTGTCTCCGATGTCCGGAAGTGTTCCCGAATGAGTGTCAATTTCCAAAGTTGACAGACCAATCTTCATAAAATAGGTGCAGTAGAGCGTCAGAATCGGGAAACGTATGGCACAGAAAGAAGACCGTTCTTTTTGTGCATCAATGGCATCACCGGCGCCATAAAGAAGGAGTCTCTTAAAATCTGACATTCTCATTGATTCTGTTTTTCCACGCCGAATATGCCATATAGACAGCAAAACTGACAATTTCATCCGCAATGACGTGGTCAAATAACTCAATGAACTTGTGCATCTTCTTAATTTCAGTACTGGCGAAGAATTCATTGTAGAAACATATGCAGCAGTTTCAGTTCTCAAGGGTGATTCTATGACCGAAATGTATCTATGCGTTTAACTTGCAACAACTACAGATGAGCCCATTCCCACTCATGGTTGCCGGCATTTCACACTCGACATATGTTTGCGACGTGAATTTGCTCACAATTTCATCGTCGTCAAGGTCTCACACAACAAAATAGGCTTTGATTTTTTGTTAAAATATCGACTCATTGTTGATTTTTCCAATCAAAAGTTCATTGATCCATCCATCGGGATTGAGAAAAGTTTTTGGACGCTTGCCTCCGATCGTTTGGAGTTACAGGTCATTCAGCCTGCCCCAAAGCATCATTCAGACCAGATATCAGCAGCTCTTTGAGAAGACAAGTCGCTGTTTGATCTCAGCAAGTCAGAGCTACGAGTCTCGAACTCGATGTGCCATATTGTCACAGCAGGACAACCTATTGCACTCAAAAAGCGACCGTTATCTACAGCTAAACTAAAAGCTGCCCAAGAAGAATTTTCAAGACTATTGAAAGTAGGAACCATCAGACTATCGAAAAGTTCATGTGCATCATCACTGCACCTAGTCTCCAAATAAAACGGATTGTACAAGTCCTGTGGAGTTTATCGCAAGTTAAATTCGGTGACCAAATCCGATGCATACCCTTTTCCCAATATTAACACTTTACATGAATAACTCAGCGGTACCAATTTCTTCTCAGTGATTGACCACTAGTAAGCATACCATCAAACCCGGTAGCACCAGAAGATATTGAAAAGACTGCGGTCATCAATCTATTTGGCCTTTTCGAATACCTTTACATACCTTTTGGTCTCAAGTGTGCTACTCAGACATGAATAACATATTCTGTCACGACACCGCTTAATGTTTTTCATATCTCGATGACAAAATGGCTTTAGTCTAGACCTAAAATCTCATGTCAAGCATTTACGAAATGTCCTTTCACATTTATCCAACTACGGAATCAAGATCAATTGTGACAAGACGTAGATTGCAACCACATCTGTGGATTTCCTAGGACAGCGTATTACGCCAAAAGGTATTCAATCTTTGCCGTCAAAGGAAAATTTTATCAAGAATATTAAGTCACCAAAGACTGTAAGTGAACTGCAGAAAATTTTGGGAACCCTTAACTACTATCGCAAGTTACTTTGTGGCCTATCAAGACAACTTTATCGGTTGTGTAGGCATCTGCGGAATCGAAAAGGACTTAGCAAGGTCGCCATCGTTTCTTGGTCACCTGAAGACGAGGAATTACTCCGCATTGCCATCACCTCGTTAGCAAATGGTAGAATGCTAACGCCTCGAGATTTTCAACGATCATTTCCAATCAAAACAAATGTTTCTGAATTTGCTATTGTAGTCACTTTAGAAAAAAAGACCGAAGGATTTGGGAAGCCTATCAGTTTTTACTCGCATACTCCCCGACCAGTAGAAACAAGATACGACACTTTCGGTCGGGAGCTCGTCGCTATCCGGGATGCACTGCGCCACTTTATCAGCATCATTGGCAGCATCAGAATTTTTGTTTTTGTAGATCATGCAATATTCGTTAGCGTACTTTGAAACGCGACTTAAACTGTGGCAAGGTATCTTGTCAGACTAATAATAAATCTGCCACGTCTGAGCCAATAGCATTTCGCCATCTTTCATGTCAAGGGTGAAAAAAACTTCATTGTAGACACACTTTTCAGGCCAGACGTCTCGCTACACAATCAACCCCGTGATCCTCAGGAAACCTGCACTAACTATATCTCCCTTGCGAACAAAACAGCGCGGTGACACTCACATTCAAAGATCAGTAGCCCATCACCCCACCAAATTCATATGCCGCCTTTGGGAAGGCTTATCACCAGTTTATTTCACGAGTACGCAGCCCAACGAGTCAGTTATGCCGACCGGTCTTCAGAGAAACATTTTCAGACTCAATTCACTTAATTTCTCACCCAGAAAGTAAGGCGACTGTCAGACTTCTTACAGATCGTTTCTGGGGTCATAGGCTCAGGCAGAACGTTAAAGAATGTGCCTCCGAGTGTGCTAAATGTCAGAAAAACTAGATCACACGACACACTCGTTCTAAGTTGTAACATTTCACAATTACTTCACGCCTATCCATCGTCCACATCGACATAGTTCATCCGAAAACGGTTCAAAGTTTCAACTACCTTTTACTTATGATTGATAGATTTACACGATCGCCTGCGGCTATGACTCTTGGCACCATTTCTGCAGACGAAGTCACTAACGGTTTTATCTCTGCATGAACAGCCCATTATGGTGTTCCTAATGAGGTCATTTCTGATAGAGGCACTGACTTATCATCGGAGCGTTTCTAAACAACTTTTCAGTTCATGGGATGCACCTTACGCCAGACGACTGCTTGCCATCACCAATCTGACGGTATGGTAGAAAGAATGCATAGGGATCTCAAAATTGCTTTAGAATCATCGTCCATTAATGGCAACTGGGTCGATGCATTCCCTTTATTCCTACTTGCCTTGCCTTCCCGTACACATGAATCTATTTAAACCTCTGCGCCACAACTCTTGTATGGCATGGACCAACGTCTGATAAGTCAGCTTCCTCGTCTACTACCCGCAAATTATGACTCAGGAGTCGAAGATTCTCACCTTCCACTTCATTTCGGTAACATGTCTGAACAGCAGTCGAGACATACGCCTCGTCCAGTCTTTCTTTACCCCCAGCTCAACAGCTGCAAGAGAGTACTTGTTCGTAACGACGCTGCTGTTGCACCACTACAACCAAAGTATCGCGGTCCTTACACGATTTTGCTCAGACAGCCAAAATACTTCATTATCATGCAATGTGCGTCATCTTCATCGGTAAGTATAGACAAGTTGAAACCGTTTATCGTACCGCCTGATCCTGGCAACATACAAACTTCTACACGCGTCTCAGGCTCTAATTTTCTACAATATCAACCTTATAATTGCATAACGCATAACTGATATTTTTTACATTAAAATTTTGCCTACCACTTGCGCCCTATGTCATGCGACGTGACTATGGATTCACATGATTCATTTACATTCATTCACATATCTCACGTTTTATAAAAAGCTCTTCTTAACTAACAACCGTGTATCATTTTTGAACAATTCTTCGGTATTATGCCATCTCTGAGGCAATGTTCGAATACATTTTTCGTCGTTACCATTTGATTTTCATGTATATATTTCTTTACATTGTACTGTTGCACCGTATGGCTTGCACTTGAGCTCCAACTGACTTTTTAGGTATGACCAGCTACTTATAGCTAACGCCTTGTGTAGCAGAACTAAGTTGTCATCAGCCTCATATCATGGCCAGTGCATATCTCAACTTCATCAGTTGCACAGTGCACTCGACGAATATAATGTCAACAACGTCGAGCACATTCTTGCTCCTTTGATCGTATTAGAATTCATTGTCGGCGATCCAGTCTGCCTAGGTTTCAACTTAAAGTTGACAACTTCAGGGGCAATCTACTTTGCAATTTTTGCGCTGTGGCTCTCAATGCCTCACACTACTCTATTTCGCCTCACGCAGTATGACCGGCCACTACCGCTAACAATTTGTGTAGCAATTCCTAGTGGTTATTTGCCATCACATCATTGTTGAAGAAAACATCGAGAATGCTCCAGCGCAGATTTTACTGTACATTTTTAAAATTAGCTGTGGACAGAATAACAACCAGTTGCTTTACTGGGTTCGAATTCTGTCCTACATTACCTATCAAGCCTTGCCGAGGGAATTTTTGTCTTTTTTTAAATAGGAAAGTGAGATAACAGCTCAGAACAATGCGCCGACATATTGCCTAAAGGAAATTCAAAATTCATTTATGTGGTACCAATTAAAACAAGGGAAATTTGCTGTTAACCAATGGCGTGCGAGCTTACGCTTGCACAAGTATATAAGCACGGTGCATTAAACGTGCATAATCACACACGTTTGACATTTTGTTCTGTGCACTACGCGGGATTGCTGACGTTCTCTCTACTTGACTGTCTAACTTCGCTGAATATTGGTCTTGTGTCTGTCACGCTGTATCACCTAGTCATTTGGATTTCAGTCACGCCAATCTTCTTGGTGCTGCATAACAATTCATAAGTGATCAATTATCTATTATTCGAATTTCTACGAAGGCCAGCCACCAAAGTGTTGCCGCAGATCTTCAACAAGACAATTCTGAGCCTTCACACAGAAACTCAACTCTTTGGTTTCGAAAACCCCACAGGAATGAACACCAGACAGTAAACCACAGCCGGCCTCAAGTGTCTAGGAGTACTCCTAGAGACTGCAACACCACCAAGCGTTCTTGGCATATGCCGGAGAATGCTGTTTTGGCCTTGATAAGGGCCACTCGCATTAAACGCCTCTCAATATCTGCGGCTTTAAACTATTTTGCGACGTCGCACGGCATTCACTTGCAGCCGGGGTTTTTACAGGCGTTCACCAGTAACAAATTTCAGAACTTTCCAGATGTAACAAATATAAATAATTATTTTTAGAAAATTCAATTTTTCATTTTTTCGAATAGAATAGAATATCTTTATTTGGATTCAACCCACGCATGTTCCATCAAATAATAATGTTGGAAAATGTGCAATATGAAAAAGATATCACATCACATAAAAATGTGCAATTAGTCTCATGTAGATAAGTAAATCTCACTAGTTGTACTGTGTTGAGGCCCCTAACCTATTCGAGTCTGAAAGCCCCATAGATGCCAGATCGCTTGAAGTCCTAAAATTCACAGTAGAGTCTGATAGGCTTATATTACCCTTTGTATCTCCTAAGTTCAAGTCCGCAATGTCCTGCACTAACCTACTTGTGTCCTCAAATTTAATATCGGTCTCCATATCTATATGGTATAACAATCAAATCGACACTTAATGTTAGGCAATCGGAATGCGAAAGTTGGACCTTATTACTCCCGAATAAATAATCTGGAAAGAGATATACGTGAACAACAGAATGAATCAAATTTACCTGTTCCAGACGATGCTTCTCCGCCTTGTATTATATTAGAACAAAAGCAATTGATGGAGTAATATATTTGATGACATGTGTTCGTTTACTAGAGAAAATTGTTAAAATGCAGCAGACCAAAATTACAAGACCAGTCAAGGAGCGAGACACTCGAAAAACTGAAAATGGCGCACAATTCAAAATCAAGTATTTAAACAAAGAATGTTCTGGAAAATAAAAAGAAAAAATTCTTTTTATATAAAATTCGTTACAATCAGCCATAGTGGTTTAAATTTATCAGTCAATGTTATTTTACATAAAACGGAGGTTTAACTTCCTCGACTAACTGTACAATATATCAGCATCAGAAAGTTCGGCTGTAAGGAATAATAGATACATCATCAAAATAGGAAAAATAAAGGTATAATTCGAGTGTAACATTATGCAAAAAAATGAGAACCATGACTAGCAATTGATTGTATGTATTGTTGACTAACATGATGATATAATGCATAACATTTCAATTTTAATAATACAAAACTTGGAAATAAAAATCTCAAGAAATTCTGTTTCCGATAACAATTATCCTTGTCTTTTATTCAACCATGAGAAAGTATTATCATAATCAAAATAAAAAATATCAGCAGGATTGTAGACTTTTTCTAGTTCAGTAGATAAAAATTTAAAATACATCTTAGATGGAGGCATTTCTCTAAGCCCCTTTGGCAATTGGTTATAAATTTTGTAGATTTTCGAAAAAGAGAATAACTTGCTCGCAACATTCCCACCAAAGGAGGAGATATTGCCAAATGTCCAGATCTAGTTCCAACTTCATGACTCTTTCTTATTGGATTCATATAGGCACCAGTCCACTGGTTCAAATGGAAAACTTTTATGCAATAGCACATCCTCCGAAACCACAAAGTTTGCAGTGATACAAACTGTAATCTAGAGGCGTATATAGTGCAGGAGATAGGACTAATTTGTTTCACAACTTTTCTTTGTACAGCTTCTATCTTATTGGACAAACCCTTTTTTAATGGATTACAAGTAGCGGCAGCATATTCTAATATCGGTCTAATCCATATTATATACATTTAAATTTTATGTCATTCGATAAGATATTTCGATTTATTAGTGCCCATCTGTTCTTGGCACTGCCGAAATTCAATTCGGCAATGACACGCCAAGGCATCACATCCTTTCGCAAATCATATTTGAAATGCCACGGCCAGTGATTGATTTAATCAATCCGTACAACAAAGCTGACAGCAAGTCATGTTACGTGTCTCGATTTAATTACTCGATTCATATTATTTAAAGGCGTTGTGCACACTCATAGCGTTATTCACTGCGTAATGCACTGGACTACATTGATGTAACGGCTCAAGAACAATTCACCAACATATTTCCTAAATGAAATTCAAATTTCATTTACGTGGCACCAATTAAAATAAGCTAAATTTGCCGTTAACCAATGACGTGCGAGCTTTCGTTTTCAAATCATTATAAGTACGGTGCATTTACTATGATTGTCAGTGGCACAATTGATTTCTGTTGTGGGCTACGTGTGCTTGCTGTCTCTTGTCATACTGATTTTTATCTTACGCTGACTTCTGGACTAGCACCATTTGAGCTGAGACACATAGTCACTGGGATATCACGCCAATCTTCTTGCTGCACAACAAGAGAAACGGATCGGTCACCTTTTTATTGGACCTCTACGTGTGCCAGTCACCACAATATTTTCGCAGATCTTCAACAAGACAATTCTGAGGCTCCACACAGCTACTTGCCCTGGAATTTTGACTCCACAACAGAAAGAACACCAGCCAGTCAACCAGAGCTGGCCTCAAGTGTCTAGGAGTACTTCTTGAAACTGCTACACTACCTACATTTCTCGGCATTTGTGGAGATCGATATTCCGGCTCTAATAAGGGCCAAAAGTAACTGTATTTCAGCCTCCACGGTCATTAAACTCTTTTTTAACGTCGTACGGCATTTCCTTGAAGCCGGGGAGTTTTACATTAGTCTTAATAGCATTAACCTATGTTGCCCCAATACGTTTACTAATGTTAAGCAAAATAATTCCCGTCTTAGTCCTCATTATAGAAGCCAATACCTGCTGAATTACTAAATGTTGTGCATCAATCCATAATTGGCTCGTCTTCATAATCTGTCTTCTATACTTTATGTTCATTCTTGTCAAACAAATCCGACTAGAATGATTACCCTAATCTAAATGAAGAAAGGAAGACTCGGTAACTGCTTTATTTATGGGATCTAGAATTTGTAATGCAAAGTTGTTTTAAAACATCCATTCGACTGAAGCAAAACGAATAATTATTTTTCAATTAAACCAAATTTCAAAGCAAGTAATATGTTTTTTAATATCCATTCGTCAATGATGCGCCAATGCATTACAACCTTCTGCAATTCACGCTCCTATGTCACGGGTAAATGACTGGATTCATATTGGTCCAAGTTGTTGAGCACATTCATTATTTACTTTAAATTGGCCTCACTAGCATTAATTAATGTCGCTTCAATTTTATTCACCAAAGTAAAGCAGAATAGATTGTGGCTGTTGCTCATTATGATGTTCAACGCAAGTTGAACTCGTTGCCAAAAGTCTGTCTTCTATATGTCTATACTAGAATGATTGCTTAGACTCAATGAAGAAGAAATGACAAACAGGTCATGCTTTGACTTTATGATCAAGTGATTGATGACAGATAAATTATTGGCTTAAATGGCCTAACTGTAAAATTATTTATTATAATACTTCATCAAATATTCATTATGATAAGTTACTATACCACTCACCACAGTCAAATATCCAGAATAGGGATGGCATGAATATCCTTGGATACCTCTTGGCCTAAAAAATGCCAGTCTGATATTTTCGTGTATGGCAGAGGAAGTCCTCCGGGGTTACTTATTTACGATGGTATATATGAAATGTATTTTTATTTGTGAAAAACCGTCAGTATTCAGAGATGGTTTTAGACATGTTGGAACAATATGTATTGGTGGTCAAACCAAAAAAAGATCGAAATAGTTTGTTCGGCAGTTTAGAGAATTAAGCCTGTGAATGATAATGCCCAAGCAATCAAAACCGTAACAGAGCCCCAGAATATACGGTGACTACGTAAGTTCTTTGGCATAATCAAATAATATCGACGATTCCTTCCAAGTCATGTTGAAATTATACGATCGTTGCCCTACAATCTGATTTGAGAGTAGGTCATAACTAAAAAGTCATATTCTATCACCCTGAGCAAGAATGACTAAGAAAAACTAATTAAGTACGAGGACATGCTAATCAAATAGAAAATTAGGCACCTGTTGACTGGGATAAGCATTTAGAGCTAGTCAAAGGTACCTCAGAGGTTGTAATTGTGGTAGTGCTAGAGCAAAGAAACAATGGACTATTTTGGCAGTTTGATTTTCCAACCGATTACTTCAAGACCACGAAAAACAGTATGATAATTTTGGTATATATTATTAATATGCTACATTCTGAGCATTAAATATCCAATACTTATTGATTTTAGCCAAATATGATCCGTTTATAAGTATTCTCGGTGAAATAACAGGGCCAAAATATATTCGTAGGGTGAATTTATGGTTAACCCGACCAGCGGAGCTTAATTATTAAAATCGTATTTTGCGCAATATTTAAAATTTTTGGCAGATGTACTTTGTAGGACAAATGAGGCGGATTTCGAGCAGATACTTCAAGGACCGTTGAATATTATAATTGGTTTACCAAATTCCTTAGGTGAGCATCTTACGGAAGTACAAATAATGGAACCTGTACTCGAAAGCGTGTGTGTGGCAAGTCAATATATTTTAAGTGCTGCATGAGTTAGGACATTCTTCCATAACGGTCAAAATTAAGCAAGATTTCATTATATATATATATATATATATATATATATATATATATATATATTACCCGAATATGTCAGAGGACATGAGCCAAGTGTTAAGCTTGCAAGATTTAGAGAATAACAAGAATTGATATCAAGAATTTCGAGATACTAGCTGGTCGGTTCAAGAATTTCCATATTGAAATTGTTGAAATTCCTGAAATCAATGGTCAAAAAAATTTACTCAAAATGATTGATCGATTCAGTCGTCAATTTGAAGTGGTTAGCTTAAAAGATATAACAGTTAAAGAATTCTTGTTTCAGTTTCTACATTATTGAGAGTCGCGGTACGATGTAAAGATAATGGTCACAAGTGATTGAGGTAGCCATATTTATCGGAGCTTCTTTGGATCCCTGAACACCATGGAAAAGATGTAATAAATACTATTGCATAATATTGCAGCAAATGGAATGGTAGAGCGGCTGCGTCGTGAGTTAATTGATGTGTTAGTGTGTACTTATAGAACGAACTGCGTAAACTACCTTTCTTTAGTTGTACTAGCAATGCATAGTATGTATAGGATACAATTAGGAACCATTTTATGAGAATTGCTTAATATCTTCTTGGGATCTTATAGTAGAAACTCCAATGTGACTTGATTGTGCTTCTAGATCCATAGATTGGTTTTTAGAGTACTTAGAGATAAGATGTACAACTTAGCGCCGTCGAAGAATAAAAATAGCAAATCAAAGTGATATATGTCGTCCAGTTTGAGATCAAAATATAATGCATATATAGCTAACGCGAATTTGAAGTATTGCTTCAATATATTTTGCAAGCAACAGCATCAGACTTAAATTATGACTGACAAAAATGTCTTAATTAAAGTAAACGTCATTAGGGATTGTGAATCCTTGAATCGTTGCAATTACACTTTTTTATGAATTGAAAACAAGATAAAAAATCAAGATAAGTTAAAGGACCGTCGTATCATGGCCGAGCCTCATACACAAATCTCAATTTCTCGGGTTCCACCTTTATAAAGCATCATGAACAAGACGCATTGTCAACTTCATTGGCACTAGCTCTAAGTAAGCAGTATGGACAAGACGCACTGACAACGTCAGGTGCACCAGTGAGCACAAGGCAATCAAGAAGGATGCGAGGGCGGATTAAACACCATGGTTACGAATACATTTATACGTCATTTTTAAATTAGTGGAGTATGTCGAGGGAGTATTTCTTCCGACAAATTAAATTAACACGTTATATAAAAATGCAAATCACCGTTGCTTACTTGAAAGAATATTATTTGAAAAGAAGAAAAGTTATAATAATTACTAAATACTTTTATAGATACTTTTGTGTAATTTTGTTGCTTTTCGTGCCCGGTTTGAGTTGTTTTGCCCTGACATGCGCTAGCCTTCTCTGAAAGGGTTAGGTTGTCATATTGCGCTCTATAAATTTGGTCTTTAATTTCGGAATATGTTATAGTACCTCAAGATTATTTCTTTTCTCAAAATATTGGAAAAGTCAGGAAAAGTAATTTAGTTATTATGTTTTTTGCGCCAAATCCTATTTTAGATTAAACTATTTAGGTGGAGCGTTGATTGAAGTGTACATACATAATTGCCGTATAAAATAGATAAATTAATATGACATTTTACACCATGGATGCTGATATTATATCTAGGAAATAAAAGGCTTGACTGTAATGGTCTCAGAACTTAATCTAATAGATGTTGGTGATAAAGTTACTTTAATAAGCACAAATTTACATCATGATTCAATGATTCCAGAACCGTGTCTCCAAACAGGCAAACCAAAACTTCACCTCAGAGAGGTTCCCATTAGATTATAGATTAGTAGCCTCTACTGTGATATGCTACAAGGACTTCTGAAAGCCCTATATAGAATAGAATAGAATAGAATATCTTTATTTGGATTCAAACCACACATATTCCATCAAATAATAAAATTGAAAAATGGACATTATATATTTTGTTTTAAATTATCACATCACATATAATTGTGCAATTAGTCATATATAGATAAGTATATCTCACTAGTTGTACTATAAAAAAACAATAACAGAAAGAACGGTTGTAGAGAATTATAGATACATTATCAAAATAGGAACAATTAAGGTATAATTCGAGTGAAACATTATCCAAAAATTTGAGAACCATGACTAGCAATTGGTGTATGTATTGTTGACTAACATGATGATATAATGCACAGCATTTCAAATATGATAAAACAAAACTTGGAAATGAAAATCTCAAGAAAATCTGTTTCCGATAACAATTATGCTTGTCTTTTATTCAACCATGAGAAAGTATTATCATAATCAATATAAAAAATATCAGCAGTACTGTAGACTCTTTCAAGTTCAGTAGATAAAAATTTAAAAGACATCTTAGACGGAGGCAATTCTCTAAGCCCCTTTGGCAATTGGTTATAAATTTTGTAGATTTTCGAGAAAGAGAATAACTTGCTCGCAACATTCCCCACCAAAGGAGGGGTTATAAAGGTTATAAACGACTCGACGTCCGAGTACGGTATGGAAATTGTGATGCTGGAAATGGCAGTGGGTCCATCAACTTGATGCAACCGCAACTATCCTTTTGCAACAAAACATTCCGACAGTGCATTAACAATAAACCGATTAATAAGTAAGGTTTTATTTGAATATATATAATCTTCTACTCCAGGAGTATGATGCAAAAAAGTTTAACATTGACTTAGAAGTTGACAACGTGTTTATGATTTGTTTGGGCGACTATTGTGCTATTGTAGAGTTTGTATGAATAAAAAATGCTCTTTTAAATAATATATAACGTTTGAGCTTTAACGTTGAAGCACCATTATTCATAATGACCAAAAGACTATTAACTATATGCCAAGGTAGAATAGTAGTTTCTCGATTTTTATTTTATCAATCAATGAAATATTGTTGTGTTGGCTAGAATAGTATCGGCTAATAATGGCTAAAATGGACTAGACTGACATGCATAACAGTATAATTTTACATTAGGAGTAGTATAACTAACGTTTGTTACAACTTGTGAATTTAATAAAAGAGCAAGTTAACTGATGGGTAGACTAAACCGGGTGTTGAATGTGTTTTCGTCTGACACGGATGAATAAGTTTGCGCACTGCGATCACCGAAAAATTTGCTGTTAATGAGGATACTTTAAAGAAATTATATCAAGTCATAGATTTCTGAATTTTTGTTTAGTAAACCTGTATTTCTTATCTTTGATTTCTTTAAATTCAAAAGGTTATCCATTACATCATGCCTGTTTTTTAAGGATAATATGTCCAGACTAAGAACGATTCTGCATTGAGCTGCTAGGATTTTAAGATATTATTGTATAGATTTGAAATAAGCAGTGTATTAGAATGCACATAGGGACACAACAAGTGTTTGTGTGATCCCAGCCTATCTAGGAGCTTACTGAAGAATACAGAAGACGGCAAAAGACGTCGAACAAAAGAATATTAGTTGCCATTATAGTGAATTGTGTTAATTAGGATTAATAAAAGAGAGAACACGTGTCTTTACCTAATTTAACATAAAAAGAAACAATTAAAAATCCAGAAAATTTTGTAGAAATGCAGTTAAATCTAGTGGAAGGCAACCAAAAGCCTCTTAACACAACGAATAATCGGATAATTGATGCAGAAATATTTTATTTGAACTAAAAACATAAGAAGGCAACAAGGCAAGACGCAGATTACAACATTTTTTCATGGAATATTTATTAAACTTTCTACCAACGACGTTTTTGATATAAAGATTATATTCATGTGTAGGAGATGGTAACACACCCTTTAAAAATAAATTAAAAATTTTGATTTTTGATGTTTTGAGTTCTTTTTGTGGGTGCACCCTGATAAGAAACGTTGTCAAAACCATAGAGGTGAGCTTCTGTGTGAAGGCTTCGAATTATCTTCATGAAGACCTGTCACAACATCCGATTAATAGGTAATCGATCCGTATAACTAGCTGTGCAGCAAAAATACGTTTGGCGTGACTGAAATCCAAGTGACTATGTGACACAACCTGACAGACAAAAGTCCAGAAGTCAGCGTAGGTAGACAGTCAAGTAGAGAAAACAGCAGCAATCACGCGTAGAGTACAGGACAAAATGTCAAACTTGTATGGTCATGCATGCTAAATGCACCGTGCTTATATACTTGTGCAAGCGTAAGCCCGCACGCCACTGATTAAGGGAAAATTTCGTTTGTTTTAATTGGTACTTCGTAAATGAAATTTGAATTTCATTTAGGCAATATGTCGGTGAATTGTTCTGAGCCTTTACAACTAGTTTGCACTGATTGTTAAATTACGCATTTGCTTCTGGATGTTCGATGGCACGGTTGAGCACGGTTTTTCTTTATTATTAATTCTAAATTGGCTGTGTATTTATACAACAAAAGTATTTTTCTTGCCCCCATTTTGTTCTATACAACTTATAGAACAGGAATGATCTTAATTCAGGTCTACAAGTATTTTTGACGTGATGTCTCGTGCTACGGTTTATTTTGGTCTTCTAGGTACACTATCAGATACAGTTGACATAGCGAATTACACGTTGACAGATATAAATAGAGGAATTTATAGTAATATTTGTATCTTGAACGTGATAGCAAGAAGCTATTAATATAAGGACAAAGAGCATTCATCTGAGAAACTGAGGAATTCAAGCCCAAAAATGCTAGTAAAATTGTGAATGTTTATTTAAAGGTTTAACCTGGTGGAGCAAAGTTCGACAAACATTCTAGTAATTTCTTAAGCAAGGATCTGAATATTAAGAAGCGTTTATTAAATAACAGCATTGGAGCCAATAGTGTAGATGGCTACTGAGCTAGTCGTAATCAACCTAGCTGTTTTCAGAAAATATATAATGGGCAATGCAGCCTCCAAATATTTCAAATTAATGAACTTTTAAGATTTAAGTTCAAAAGGACAACACAGGTAAATGGCTTATTGGATTTGAGTAGATGGAAATAAGTCTCTCATCAGAATCTTAAGATTGTTCATACGAGAAAGCTTTTGGTATAGATATCGCCGAAGAATTTATATATGATATATTATTGGCAGAGCTGCTAGCTAGATTATGCCCCACAATGGTCAATTTTGAAGCATTATAGTTAGAGTGGCTGAAAAACTTAAGTAACTGGACAGAATTTATCATAAAGGAGAGCTACAAGTACATGCCGTTAACGTGGACACGTGTCTACTGCAGGATGTGAAGAAGATTTACAGAGCTTTACAAACCATTCTTGGTGAGATTCTAGACCATCGGTGTAAGGTCTCAAACACGACGTTAGAATTCGTAGAGAAGAGCATTTTCTCGAGTGATATGATGAATGCTGCGAGTGAGGCATAGCACAAGTCAATGTGGCCTGCGAGTATAGTGCCAAAATGAGAACTACTTTCTCCTGCTTTTATAACAAACAATACACTCCAAATATCCAGCCGTATAGAGCTCCAATGCAATAAACGAGAGCATATTGATACCACCGAGAAAGATATGCTCAAAAGATTCAAAAAAAGAGAAGCACAGAAGAACATCCGCCAAGGTAGTAAGATTATGCTCATTAAAAGACATTGAGGAATTTGCCAATCTTAATAGCATCAAGTTGGTCATTCGGGTCAAACTAAGTAGATTTAACGTTTTGACCGATATGGACGCGCGTCCAAGCATAGTTAAATCAGAATTTAGGGAAATAGAATGCAATACATGTGACTACTATCTGTGAATTGCCAGCTAAAATCCTACAGGAATGAAGGGAATCAAGAAACTACCAGCGAAAATTAAGCATGAATCTTTATTTAAATGGAATTTTCTGATGGATTTTATTCCAGTTTTCGGACTATGGGAGTAAGCAGTAAGGCAAGGACGCCAACACGGATTTTTATTGCAGTCAGATTTCTTATTCCATCTTTCAAAAACAAGCCTTCCGGTGCCAAGCAAAATTGATTAAAGATAGAAATAATGTACGAGATTGAGTTGGCTGCACCGTTGCTCTACTCACTCAGGTTTCATCCATTGGCACAACATAAGCGAAAGTTAACTTTAGAGAAATTTCGGCAGTTGCGAGCATAATAAATATGTATAGATTCAACTATCAGAATTTTGTCCACAATTTTGTTCATACCCAAACCAGTACCTGGACTATGGAGTGTTCGTTGGATCTATGAGGTATTGGATTTGGTGACTAAAAGTGATCCACATCGTTTAGTAATCTTGAGCTCCTTTTTATGCAATGTAATTGAGTATGAAATTTACACAATTTTAAACATGCAGAAAGTATACTATTAATTAACCATGGGTGAAGGTTCAGTACCACACACCGCTGTTTAATTTCCTGAAGAAAGATCACAGGAATTTATACACATGCCGTTTTGGCTAAAATGTCATAGCCAGGCAATGGATGGAAGATCTTTAGGGATGCTCATTTGCTAAGTTGTACATCGACGAAATCACCATTTTTAATTTATCTCAGAATGAATATTGTGGTTACTCGGAATCTGTTTTGACAAAGTTAGAAGAATGTCTGTGGGTGGTCAAACAATAAGAAGGTAACATTCTTTTCTTATCAGAGATGTTTTCCGAACACTTCACTTAAAAAATGGAATCGAGTCCTTGAAGCACAAAGTTAAAACAATCATGAATGTCAGGGATCTATGAATTGTATGGAGATGATAAGAAAGTAGAGCCGTTTTATACAGGAAAGAGCCACTAATTTGGGATTGTATGCAAGAAAGCCCGTTTTGGACCAGAGCACTATCAATTAAACATAGTCAATCATCGTTTGTCAAAATGATAAGTAGAAATTTACAAAGGATACTTATATGACAGACGAGATAATTACTTTGGTGCTAACAAACTGGGCTTAAACCTTTGCGGTAATCAGAGATGTATCGAATATTACAATAGAATCAGCGTTACTTTAGAGAGAATATCGCTAATATAGGCCAATAGGATTTTATATTCTTAAGATTTTGAAATATGAAAGACTTAATTATTGTGTATGATGCAGTGCTGAAATTTGAGCACCACTTAAATGTTGATAAATTCAATGTATTGACTGGCCAAAAACTGTTTATTTATCAACATGATGTAACCATAGGTTTGAACTAATCTCGGAGGTAACTGCGTAGACTACATGTCAAACAGGTTTCTATTCTCAGTATCGCTTATTTAACTGAGGAAAACCTGAAGACGGTTGCCCTCTGCAGACCTAGGGTAACGACACAAATTAATGGCCGACATATTGCGTAAATTAAATTCAATTTTATTTACGTTGCACCAATGAGAAAAAGCGAAACTTGCCGTTTTAACCAATAGTGTGCAAGTAGGCATGGCATGCTATTTAAGCATGGCAATTTACCATGCAAGTCAGTTGTGGCATTTTGCAATCTACCTTACGTCACGCGTGTGCGTTCTGTCGGCTGTCAATACCTTTGCTGGTGATTTGATAGTTTCACCAACAACTAACTACATCCGTGACTCATCTTGTTGCGGGATACCGGAGAGTCGAGCCAATTGAGTGCAGGACCTGCAGGACACCATCCACAACGCGATTACAGCTCAACCACGGGAGCGACAACTCAACCAGAGTCCACCCAAGGCTCTAGGACATCTTCAACTCTGAAGACTTCAAGCGAACGCATTACCAGGCCCTCTTAAGGGCACCCATATCAGTAACTAATCTCTATTCAGAGCACCTTAACCGAGTTTGTAAAGTCGTACGTCATTTACTCGAAGCCGGGGCGTTTACAAAATTGGCGAACGCGACAGGATATTGATTATTGTTCTGATTTTTTTTGGTATAAATAAAATTGACTTCCTTTTTCATCTATTTGGGATAAAAATCGATTAAGATTTGCGTTTTGTCTACCGTGATCGTGGTCTTCTGGGAATTCTGTTGGGTATATATTCGTGGATTTGTGGTGAATTTTTTTTGGGGGTTATAATAATAATAATATGGGGCATCTGTTCGTCTTTCCTACGTACAAAACGGCACCGTACGTACTGGACAGGCTAAATTGCGGATAATTTCAATTTTGAGAAGCAGTTACTGTTCTGCGCTCATTCAACTGTGGAAAACAATAATACATTGGCATTAAAGGCCAACGGGGCCTCTTTTCATCTTACCTACGTACGAAACGGCACCGTACGTACTCAACAGACTCAATTGCGGATTTTTGGAAGAAGTTACTTCGTGCTTTTGTTCTGCGCTCATTCAACTGTGGAAGCTGTTTGTGGTTTGTCTTTGTCGTTCCGAAGAATTTCCGAATGAGTGTCAATTTCCACAGCTGACGGGAGGACAACAGACCACAGGCACAAGTGTGCATCAGTATCGGGAAACGTCTGGCGCAGGAAGTAGAAGACCGTACTTTCTGCACATCAACGGCATCAACGGCGCTACAGGGAAGAAGCCAACTACAATCCGACATCCCTGTCGACTCTTTTCGTCCACGCCGAATTTTTCACATAGAGAACCAAACGGACAACGCCGGTCGCAATCACCAGCCTACTTGTTTGCATGACCCGGCCAAACAGCCCAACGAACTTCTGCACCTTCTTGATTTCAAAACTGGCGAAGAGTTCATCGTAGACACAGGTGCAGCAGTCTCAGTTCTCAAAGGTGATTCAATGGCCGAGATGTCGCTAGGCGTTCTTCTCGCAACAGCTACGGGCGAGCCCATACCAACTTATGGCTGCCAATACCGCACACTCAACATAGGTCTACGACGTGAATTTTCCCACAACTTCATCATTGCCAAAGTCTCACACAATATAATAGGCCTTGATTTCCTTCTAAAATTTCGGCTCATTGTTGATCTTGCCAATCAAAAGATCATCGACCCCTCCACAGGAATTGAACAACATTTTTGGACACTTGCGTTTGGAGTTACAGGTCATTCAGCCAACCACAGTGCATCATTCAGCAGAGATATCAGCAGCTCTTCGAAAATACAAATCGCTTTTCGATCTTAACAAGTCAGAGCTACGAGTCTCCAACACGATACATCATATCGTCACAGAAGGACAACCTATTGCACTCAAGAAGCGACCACTGGCTCCTGCTAAGCTGAAAGCTGCCCAAGAAGAATTCTTAAGGCTTTTGGAAGAGGGAATCATCAGACCATCCAAAAGTTCATGGGCGTCACCACTGCACTTAGTCTCAAAATCAAACGGATCGTACAGAGCCTGTGGAGACCACCGTAAGCTAAATTCAGTGACAAAATCTGATGCATATCCTATTTCAAATATCAACACTTTACTTGAAAAAACTCAACGGCAGCAATTTCTTCTCAGTGATTGACCTCAGAAAAGCGTACCATCACATACCGGTAGCACCAGAGGATATCGAGAAAACTGCAGTCATCACTCCATTTGGCCTTTTTGAATATCTTTACATGCCTTTTGGACTTAAGTGTGCTACTCAGACATTTCAAAGATTCATAGACAACATACTTCGCGATGACTCTGCTTATTGTATGTCATATCTCGATGACATTATAGTATTCAGTCCAGATCTAGAATCTCATGCGAAACATCTACGAAATGTCTTCTCACGCTTATCCAACCACGGACTCAAGATCAACTTTGTCAAGACGCAGATTGCAACTTCATCCGTCGACTTCTTAGGGCATCGTATCACGGCCCATGGTATTCAAACGTTGCCGTCAAAGACGAATTTAATCAAGAATATCAAGTCACCAAGGACTGTGAGCGAGTTGCAGAAAATCCTGGGAGTACTCAACTATTATCGCAAGTTCCTTCCGGGCCTATCAAAACAACTTTATCCATTGTGCAGGCACCTGCGGAACCGAAAAGGACTTAGCAAGAATTCCATCATTGCTTGGTCATCCGAAGACGAGGAATTACTTCGACTTGCCATCAACTCGTTAGCAAATGCCACAATGCTAACGCATCCAGATTTCGAAAAACCATTTCTACTCACGACAATTGCTTCTGAAATCGCTATTGGAGCCACCTTGGAACAAGAGATCGACGGAGTTCGGAAGCCTATCAGTTTCTACTCGCGTACTCTCCAACCAGTAGAAACGAGGTACAACACTTTCGGCCGAGAACTTCTCGCCATCCACGACGCAGTGCGCCATTTTATCAGCATCATTGGCAGTAGCAGATTTGTTGTTTTCACAGATCATGCACCACTAGTTAGCGCACTTCGAAACGCAACTTCATCTATCGCCAAGTAACCTGCCAGAGTGGAAAAACAGCTTTCTCGTCTAAGCGAATGGCAATTTGACGTTTTTCACGTCAAGGGCAAACAGAACTTCATTGCTGATGCCCTGTCCAGGCCAGACGTCTCTCTACAACCACCTTCGCCGTCACCATTCACTGTCAACTCCGTGGCACTCAGTGAACCTGCACTAACGCCAACTCTCCTGCGAACTGAACAACACGGTGACATTCACATTCAAAGATCAATAGCCCGCCACCCAACCAAGTTCATATGCCGTCTGTGGGAAGGCTTACCAATTGTTTACTTCACGAGTACGCAGCTCAACAAGCCAGTTCTACCGACCAGCCTTTAGAGAAAAGTTTTCGATTCAATTCACTCAATTTCTCACCCAGGAAGCCAAGCGACTGTCCGACTTCTTACAAATCGTTTCTGGGGTCACAGACTTAGGCAGAATGTTAAACGATGGGTCTCAGAGTGTGCAATTTGTCAGAAGAACAAGATCACACGACACACTCGTTCTAAGTTGCAACATTTTCGATCTACTTCTCGCCTAGCCATCGTCCACATCGACATAGTTCATCTGATAAAGGTTCAAGGTTTCAGTTACCTTCTAACTATGATCGATAGATTTACACGGTGGCCTGCGGCATTACCTCTTGGCACCATTTCTGCAGACGAAGTAACTAACAGTTTTATCTCTGCATGGATATCCAATTACGGTGTTCCCAATGAGGTCATCACGGACAGAGACACTTGCTTCTCATCTGATCGTTTCAAAACCACCTTGCGGTACATGGGATGCATCTTACGCCAGACGACTGCCTACCATCCCCAAACTAATGGCATGGTAGAGAGAATGCATAGGGAACTCAAAGCAGCTTTAGCATCCTCGTTCATTAATGGCAACTGGGTCGATGCACTACCTTTAGTTCTTCTTGCCATGCGTTCCCGTACTCGTGAATCCATTAAAACGTCTGCATCACAACTCTTGTATGGCATAGATCTACGCCTGCCTAGTCAGCTCCCACGTCTACTACCGGCACAAGATGACTCACAAGACGAAGCTACCCGCCTTCGACTTCATTTCGGTAACATGTCCGAACAGCAGCCGAGACACACGCCTCGTCCAGTCTTCGTTCACCCACAGCTCCACATCTGCCAGAGAGTACTCGTTCGCAACAATAATGCTGTTGCACCACTACAACCCAAGTATCGCGGTCCTTACCTGATTTTACTAAAACAGCCAAAATACTTCATCATTATGCAAGGCGCTACACCGACATCGGTAAGCATAGACAGGTTAAAACCGTTTATCGAACCACCTGATCCTGAGAGCGTTCAACCTTCTACACACGTCTCAGGCTCCGTCTGCTCACAATCTCAATATCCTGATTAGTATAACGCGTAATTGATTTTTTTAAACATTAACATTAACTATCAAAATTTTTTTTAACCTTTCGTTATTTTTCGTATTTGTCTCACGTGGCATAACCAGCTGTTCTTAGCTAACAATTGTGTAGCATTTTGAACAGTTCTTTGGTATTATGCCATCTCTGAGGCAATGTTCATGTACATATTTTTATGCAGTTACCTTTGATTTTAATGTATATATTTTTACATTATAATGTATTTCTCACACATGACATTACACTGCCTATTTTGGTATGACCAGCTACTTAGATTTAACGCTTTCGTGTAGCAACACTAAGTAGTGATCAGCTTCATATCATGGTACAGGCCACTTTCAATGAATATCTCAACTTTATCAATTGCACAAAGACCACTCTACAAATGTCATGACCACAACGTCGAGCACTCTAGCTCCTTTGGTCGTATACAAACACATTGACGACGATCCAACCTGCTTAGGTTTTAACTTAAACCTGGCAAATTCAGAGGCGATTTACCTCGAAATCTTCACGCTGCGGCTCCAAAAACTTACACTGCTCTATTTTGCCTCACGTGCTATGACCGACCACTAGAGCTAACAATTTGTGTAGCAATTCCTAGTGGTTACCTAGCATCATATCATTGTTGAAGCAACCAACAAGCATATTTAAGCCCAGCACTTATGGTTCATCATATTTTTCGCTTAACTTGGTTCGAACTCTGTCATGCATTTCTTATCTAGCCTCGCAGAGAGGAATATTTTTTCCTTTTTTTTCAGAGAGGAAAGTGTTGTAACGACACAAATTAATCGGCCGACATATTGCGTAAATTAAATTCAAATTTATTTACGTTGCACCAATGAGAAAAAAGCGAAACTTGCCGTTTAACCAATAGTGTGCAAGTAGACATATCATGCTATTTAAGCACGGCAATTTACCATGCAAGTCAGTTGTGGCATTTGCATTCTACCTGCTTCACGCGTGTGCGCTCTGTCGGCTGTCAATACCTACGCTGGTGATTTGATAGTTTCACCAACAACTAACTACATCCGTGACTCATCTTGTTGCGGTATACCCGGAGAGACGAGCCAATTAAGTGCAGAACCTGCAGGAAGCTATCCACATCGTGATTACAGCTCAACCACGGGAGCGAAAACTCAACCAGAGTCCACCCAAGGCTCTAGGACATCTTCAACTCTGAAGACTTAAAGCGAACGCATTACCAGGCCTTCTTAAGGGCCCCCATATCAGTAACTAATCTCTATTCAGAGCACCTTAACCGAGTTTGTAACGTCGTACGGCATTTACTTGAAGCCGGGGCGTTTACACTAGTGAGGCAGACATAGACCTGGTGCGGTAAGGGCCATTTGTTGGCTTGATTGAATTGATTGACTAATAGAAAAATGTGGGTGAATAACTATAAAGACATACTGACAAAGATGAAAGCATTATCAAATTAATTATTAATTTATTTTTCACGACACACCAAGACTTAGCTTAAGAATATCGAGAAAACTGCCGGTCAGTTCAAGTATGTGCACAACAAAATTGTCATAATGTCTGAAATTAATCGTCATAAGTATTTGCACAAAATGTTTGACTAATTAAGTTTTTAATTTAAAGTGGCGATTATAAAATGTATAAGATTTCCTCGAAAGTCCTCTTTATATTCCTTCATAATTGGTTATCATATGTTATAATGACTAGCTATTATAAAGTTTCTTATAGTTTATTTATACAAATAGCGCAGTTTAAATTGTAAACGCCACCGGTAAATGCCGTGCGACGTTACAAAAAAATTTAAGAGCCGTAGATAATGAGAAACAGTCACTGTTGGCGGCCCTTATTGAGGCCGGATTTGCGTTCTCCGGCAAATGGCGAGAAGTTTTGTTTATGTTGCGGTGTCTAGAAGTACTCCTAGACACATGAGTTTGGCTTTGGTTGACTGGTTGGTGTTCCTTTGTTGTGGAATCAAAACCAGAGAGGTGAATTGCTGTGTGAAGGCCCATCATTATATTGTTGAAGATCTGCGGAACAACCGGTATGGTAACTAGTGAGCCCGTGGTTTGATAAATGTAAGAGGACATTTCGTAAATAATTGGCATGAGATTCTAAGTCTGGACTGAAAACTTATATGTCATCGAGATATGACATACAGTAAGTGGCGTCGTCGCGAAGTATGTTGTCCATGAATCTTTCAAATGTCTAGGTAGCACAATTGAGACCAAAAGGCATGTAGAGATATTCCAAAATGCCAAATCAAGTGATGCCGCAGTCTTTTCAATATCTTCTGGCGCTACCGGGATGTGATCGTAGGCTTGTCTGAGGTCGATCACCGAGAAGAAATTGATAAATCTTAGTTTTTCAAGTAAGGTATTAATATTGGGAATAGGATATGCATCGAATTCATTCACAGAATTTAACTTGCGATAATTTCCTCGGGCATTTGTACAATCCGTTTTATTTGGAGACTACGTGCAGATGTGATGCCCATTAAATTTTCGATGGTCTGATGATTCCCTGTTCCAATAGTCTAGAAACGTGCTTTTTGACATCTTTCAGCTTAGAAGGGGGCCAGCGGTCGCTTCTTGAGTGCAATAGGTTGTCTTGCTGTGACGATATGGTGCATTGTGTTGGAGACTCGTAGCTCTGACTTGCTGAGATCGAAAAGAGAATTTTATTCTCGAAGAGCTGCTGAATGGTGCACTGGGGTTGGCTGAATGACCTGTAACTTAAAACGCACGAAGAGAAGCGTTCAAAAACTTTTCTTAAGACTTTTGGAGGGTCAATGATCTTTTGATTGGTAAATTTAAAAATGAGCCGAAATTTCAACAGGAAATCAATGCCTATTACGTTGTTTGAGACCTTGGCGACGATGAAGTTGTGAGTAAATTCGCGTCGTAAACCTGTGTTGAGTGTGCGATGTCAGCAACCACAAGTAGATATGGGTTCCCATGGAGCATTTGCATATAAAACGCCGAGAGAAATCTCGGCTATGGAATCATTCTTGAGAACTGAAACTGTTGCACCCGTGTTGAAGATGAAATCTTCGTCAGTTCTGAAATCGAAAAGATGTAGATGTTCGATCGGTTGTTTGGCCGGGTCATACAAACAATTAGTCTGTTCATTGCAAATGACATTGTCAGTTTTGCTGTCTATGTGACCTATTCTGAGTGAGCAAAAAGAGTCAATGAGAATATCAGATTTTAATAGATTGCTTCCTAGTGGCGCCGTTCATAACGTTGATGCACAGAAATAACGATGTTTTACTTTCTTGGCGACACGTTTACAGATCCTGACGCTCTACTGCGCCTATTTCCTGAGGACTGGACCGTCAACGAAGGATATTGACACTCATTCGGGAATTCTTCCGCACGGCGGAGACAGACTTGACAAGAGTGAAATAACTTCTGGTGATTGTAGCGCCTGTTCTTTGAGGAATATTAATTAAAATAAGGCGGGGATCTAGGTCGCCGCCTACCGTTATTCCGTGTCTTGGTTGGGAAAATAATTTGTGCGTTCACTTGATTCAGCTGAGAGTTACCTATGGCTAATCATTCGAGAACTATTGTTTTCTCTAAAGAGGTGATCCTAACATCGTGCGTGGGAGGTTAAAACGATGACGAATTTAACTTAGGTTATAAAATCCAAAATTACTACTCGCCTCTTTCTGATAAGTCATCTATGGAGAAGGAGTTCGGAGATGTCTGGAAATCAATTTTAATGACCGAGGAAGGTTGTTAATAAAAACCTTAGTTTCATGATCAGAAATATTAGTTTTATACCAACGTTTCAGCAGTTCCCTTAAAATCTCGATGGAGCCAAGATTTGGCAAGTCTATCTACGCATACTTATTTATTATCTGCTCCGCCTCAGTGGTACTCAGCAATGAATCCATTTTAGTTTCCTAATCGCCTCAAGCTTTGGATAAACCCTTTGCTGCAATTCTATAGATATTTTTGCGTAAATCTTTGATAGTTTTTTAATGACTCTCACAATCTGGAAACGAGGAGAAAGCAGAGTCTACGCGCATAGAGAATGATTCGCAATGTTCATCACATGCATGAACATCAATATCTAAAGTTGGACCTGATATTCTAACAATCTTACGGAATCTTAAAAGCATAAATTTATATATCAAAAGCAAGCGAAATAAAATTTATAAAGTTACGTGAAAATTTAAAATATACGTGCCCTATAAAAAATTAAAACTAATAGCTAACCGCTTACGGAAATCTGATTCCACAGTTGATACTGACGAGATCTGCTTCTAGGAACGCAGAGAAATGACGAAATCTGCTTCCACAGTTTGACGTAAACAGTTTGACAAAATCTGCTCCTACAAAATAAGAATATTCTTCCTCAAAATCAGAATCAAAATCTGCTTTCACGAACCTAAAGTTTTGAGCGATTTAACAGACTAAAAGCACTTACAAAAAATGAGAAATCGGCTTCCACAAAATTAAAAAACCTGCTTCCATGAACGTAAAGTTTTGAGCGATTTAACAGACTAAATGTGCCTTTACAAAATGAGAAATCGGCTTCCACATTTTGGCACAGTTTGCACATAGGAGAGAAAAGTTTTGAACGACAGAAAACCTTTGAAAAACAATTTTCTTCCCATCAGAAAAAACCTAAAAGACCTTGACTTAGAAATATTCACAAACAGGGCGATGAAAATGATGGCTCGGTGTGCTACTGTCGATTTTCCTGTGTGAACAGGATAATAATAAAAGATAAACAAATTTTGTTGTATTTAAGCCAAAAGATTTGTGATATAAAAGCAATTATAAAAACAATACTTTTCTCATTATCCTGACGCGGTCGCCAATTTTAAACGTCCCGGCTATAGGTAATTGCCACGCGACGTTAAAAAATCTAAGAGCCGTAGATAATGATAGACAGTCCCTGTTTGTGGCCCTTATTAGGGCCGGATTGCGTTCTCCAGCAAATTTGGAGAAGGTACGTTTGTGTTGCAGTGTGTATAAGTACTCCTATATACTCGAGGCCGGCGCTGGTTGACTGTCTGGTGTTCCTTCGTTGTTGAGTCTAAACCAGAGCGGTGAGTTTCTATGTGAAGTCTCAGAATTGTCTTGTTGAAGGTCTGCAGCAACACCTTGGTGGCTGATACACCTAGAAGTCCGATTAATACATAATCGATACGTAGGACTAGTTGTGCAGCGACAAAAAAGTTTGGCGTAACAAAGATCCAAATGACTAGGTTGCACAGCTTCTTTTACGCAAGTCCAGTAATCAGCGTAGTTTAACAGTAAAATATGAAATACAACACCAAACACGCGTAGAGCACAGTAGGAGATATCAAAAGTGTACTTTGATGCATGGTAAATGCAGCATGCTTATATACTTTTGCAAGCGTAAGCTCGCACGCCATTGGTTAACGGTAAATTTTGTTTGTTTAAATTGGTACCGCGTAAATAAAATTTGAATTTTATTTAGGCAATATGTCGGCGAATTGTTCTGAGCCGTTACAAAATAATGGTATTTATTTAATAGTTTTAAACTTATACTTGTTAAATTTTCCTTACCAGAAAAATCCTGCCTTCATAAAAACTAACTAGAAAAGGCGCTTAGCCGATTATGCTTCGTTATAAAATATGTTGAAACCAATTTTATTGTGGCGCAAATAGCCTGTCTTCTTTTGAGTCCAAGCGCTTTCTGATGTGATATTTAATTCGACGAGTTCCGTGTCAAAAGCTAGAGCCAGATATAAAATTCACCTCCATTATTTGACTGTTTCGGAAAGTTTGTTCATTGTTGTTAATGGTACAACCTGGTCTCAATTTTAAAAAAATTACACGACTCAATGATTTTTATTTCGAATTTGTGGAGGAAATTTAAGAAGTCGTGGACCAATAAATCAGTCAATCACCTATACAGTATGGGTATATCTAAAAAATGGGGCTTACAGATATGGTATTTACAACCACACATAATTTTTAATTCTGTTTCATTGCATGGAAAGTAACAACACAGATTTTAAATTTGTAATATATGCACTATCAAGGTAAACTTATCTCGTTTCTTCATCAGATTATTTGGTATTCAAGAAATGTTCCAGCAACTCTAAATATAAGTGTGCGGTTTCGCTATATAAACATAAATTGTTAAATCTGTTTATTTTCATAATGATAAATTTTTTTACGTAATGGAAATCTACGTAGGAATCGCATTTGCCATGTAGAAGCTTGGAACTGAAGTTAATAAAAAAGTTTATTTTTCAGTTAATATGTGTGTTAAATACGAAAACAATATTCCATTCTATTGATTTTTAAACTATTCAGATTTCAGTGATTGTGTTGAAAATTACGCATAGTATTATTATGGTATTTTTGTTGTATTTAACTAATTGAACTCTTTAAATTAATGTGAACGAATATAAGTTAGAAAAATGTTTAAAAAAATGACCTTAATCAAGTTTGTAGCATGAGGCTATTGATTTCGAATATAATTCATTCTTCAATTTAATTTTTTCTTTGGAGTGACAGAAGAAATTCTGTAGAGGATCCTAACCTATTCGTGTCTGAGAACCCCATAGATGCCAGATCGCTTGTAGTCCTAAAATTTACAGTAGAATCTGATATGCTTATATTTCCATTTACATCTGCTAAATTCAAATCGGCAATATCTTGCACTAACTTACTAGTGTCCTCAAATTTAATATCAGCGTTCATGTCTGTGAAGTTTATTTATTAAATCGACACTTAATGTTAGGCAAATCGGAATGTGAAACCTGTCTCGCGCAAACACCCAAACAAATAATCTGGAAGGAGATATACGTGAACAACAGAATTATTAAATTACCTGTTCCAGAACGTCATTTCTATGTGTGCTTCAGTGAAAAGTACAAGACAGTTTAAGCAGATATATATTGTGTTTGTTGATCAGTCTTTAATAAAGAAAAATATGATAATTGCAGCAGACCAAATGAAGATACAACCAGTCGAGGACCGTGACACTCGAAAACTCAAAAATGGCGCACAATTGAAAGTCAAATATTTAAACAAAGTATGTTCTGGAAAATAAAAGAAAAAATTCTTTTTTAAATAAATTCGTTACAATCAGCCAAGGTGGTTTAAATTTATCAGTTAATGTTAATTTATATTTGGCGGAGGATTTATCTTCCTCCACATACACAACCTTCTCAAAAAAAGACGGCTAGTAATAGACGTAATCATGATTCTTCGGCTGACGTTTCACTCTTCCAGAACGAGTTGTGCATAATGGCGCCTCTGAAGTCATCATCTCGCCCGGTACAGTTGACACTGGTTCTTCCGTATCATCTGGTACAGCAAAACAGATTTCATGCTCTGAACTGGTAGAACAAGATTTTGCTATATTAGACAACGCATCTTCTGAGTTCTGCCTTTCGTTATGTGCCTGTATGGTGGGATTGCACACATCAGATTCGCCCATAGAACGACGGTCATTCAACGCATCTGTTAATTCAGTCATACTGTCTATCCAGATAAACTGGGGAATGCAACGATCCAACGTAACACAATCCTCAATGCCATTTATCTCTATGATGACATTCTTGTCAGTCATCCTCTTGAACTTGTATGGTCCTTTGTAAAATGGTGTCAGGCAATTCTTTCTATTTTTATTAGAGACATACACATGCGAAGTCGATCTTAGATCAGAGGACATATAGCAGATACAACCAGTCGAGGACCGTGACACTCGAAAACTCAAAAATGGCGCACAATTCAAAGTCAAGTATTTAAACAAAGAATGTTCTGGAAAATAAACGAATAAATTCTTTTTGAATTAAATTCGTCTCAATCAGCCAAGGTGGTTTAAATTTATCAGTTAATGTTACTTTACATTTGGCGGAGGATTTATCTTCCTCCACAATTCATCACTAGTAATGATTTGAATAATAACAATGACTTTTCCTAGCAAATTAAGAGTATAAAATTATTAATAGAAGAATCGACAAATGAACAAAGAAAACTAAAATGTAAAATGATATAAGAATTAAATATTTAATAAAATTCTGGAATAAAATTAAATAGGATATGTTTAAGAAGATTGTTCGAGCCTCTGGTGTACAAATGATGCGTGTTGCTAATTGGACTTATTTAAAATGACAGAAGATGTAAAAAACCTTCTATTGAAAACATTGAAAATATTGTAGTAAAAAAGATTAAACGTGTATTTTGGTATATTTTACAATTACCTCAGTACTGTAGAATATGTAAAAAAAGTTGAAAGGTCTTGAAAAAATTGTTGTCTAACTGGTTCTAACAATTATGTACGTTCAAAGGAATAATATTATAGAATGAAAAGATAAATTAATAACTTATTTTGATTATTGTACGTACGAAAACAAATATATTGCAGAGAGAAACACTATATTAATAGAAATGGATAGGTGTAAATAAAACTGAAGAGAACGAAGGCAAGAAGAATAGCATCAATATAATTTTAAAGATGTTTTTCTTCAAATGAAAATGAGAAGATAAGTACTTAACATAACTACCGCCAGCTGCAACGCACTGACGCGTATCGACCTTCCATGATCATCATCAGAGTACGACGGCAAACTGAGTATTGAGTATCAAACAGCATTGAATATATATGGAAATCAAATTTAGATATGCGGTTCTCACCTCTGGCAGTCTTGCATGCATTGCACGTGACTAGAAATTTCGGTTGCACAATTTCTATGCAGACACGAACATTAACTGATTGTAGCTTT